>CM031236.1:634677762-634811855 GCA_018340775.1 Taxus wallichiana var. yunnanensis | reverse complement strand
CCGATCTTCTACCTACCGTGAGTCGCCAAATTATCAGTATATATTTCCCCGCGACGTAAGTAAGAATGGACGGCGCGAATGGAAGCGGGTTTCAGAGGCAGAGGAGCAGTGGTGCAAAGGCATGTCGGAGAGAAGGATAAACCCGACGCGAAGGATATGTCGCTAAGGTCGAAAAAACTCGATCGAAATGATCGAGAGGCGGAAACCAGAGGCGTAAAGACACAACAAAGGGACATGTCGAGTTTCTTCCAAACCCGACAAAGAAGAAATATGTATGCGGGTCCCCAAATCCCGCGCCAAAGCAATCGCGAAAACCGG
The DNA here is from genome assembly GCA_018340775.1 of Taxus wallichiana var. yunnanensis. NCBI lineage: Eukaryota > Viridiplantae > Streptophyta > Pinopsida > Cupressales > Taxaceae > Taxus > Taxus wallichiana. Next base: position 634,811,537 of record CM031236.1, on the reverse strand, counting down.
TCAAGGCAAGCCAGAAGCCAGGAAGGCACTGACTAAGGGCCCCAAAACTCCGACACGAGCAAACGCGAATGGAATCGGGTTTTCGGGGTGGAGAAGCATGGTGGAATAACATGTCGGGTGGTCTCCAAAACCCGACAGCAAAGAAAATGTGTCGGGGGGTCTCCAAAACCCGACGCAAAAGAAATGCGGGTTTGAGGTCGGAAAACACGCCGGGATGCACGGGCAAAAGCATGTCGAGCACCTCCTGGACCCGATGCGATGCGGGTTCATCTTTCGCCCGACACAAAAGAAAGCTCTAATCACGTGGGAAGCGGGTTTCGGGACAACGCAAGCATCAAACACATGCCGGGCTTCTTCCAAACCCGATTCAAGCACAAATCCGCCATAATGAGACGAGTTAGGTGCGGATGTGGAGGTGGTTGGAAGAAATTCCGAATTTCTCTTCTCCCTCATTTTTTCTCATATAAATGTAAGGAGAGGCCGTTTTAAAAAGAGTTGGACATTTTGTTTTGGCCCCTCCCTTCTTCTCTTTGGCAGGTGGAGTTGTGGAGCTCAAGCCTCCCACATGGACTGTAATGCCGTTTTTGCCTCTTGGCCTCTGCGATGTACTGTATCGACCCTTGAGCAATATATATGTCTGTGATTGAACTTAAATCCTCTCATGTATTCATTGTTGTCATTTTCGATCTCTTGTTGCATTTTGGCTACCTGTGCATGGTGTTGTATTGTATCTATGTGGTCTGTGTTTACTTTGGCAAGGCATATGTCCTTCATTCCTCGGTGCATCACCTCCTTAGCTTAGGTTTATTTTTATGCATTTCTCTCTCCCTGTCTCCTTGGTAGTTAGATTAGGTTTTTGGGTAAACCTCTGCGTTTCATTGGTGCATCTGAACAGAGGAATAGGAGCCGGCCTTCATCCGGAGAGCTTTTCTGATTTCGCAAGGTCCCACACTTGGGAAAAGCTCAATGTTGTGCACCGTCGACCGGGAGTCTCAAACGATCGCGTTGGAGTCCCGTGGGTGCCGTGATTCGACACCAACAATATCTCCAAAATGCATTTCCTCGACACCTGCACACACCACCCACTTTCTCCTTCAAACGATTAACACAAATGTCACATGTTTCATATAGGGGAGAGGACCCTATAACCGAGCATGCACCAAAACATGTACATCTTTTTTCATCATAGGTTGTTAACAAAAGTACCAATAGTTGTTCACTTTTTGGTTAATGACACTTTTTAAGAGTCAATGAAAATGTGACACATAGGGCGCTCGGTCATTGGTCCCTCTTTCAAATGCTTTATTGTTTAGATTTTATTTATTGATTTTCATTTGTAATTGATTTTTTTATTTGTTTGATTATTACAAATAAATATTAGATACTGGACTTGATGCATTGGATTTGAGATTTTGCAAGATCGTTGAAATTTGAAGATTGAACTTGCCTAGAAGTTGGAAGTTTGAATAACTCATTTTCTACAGAATTATGAGTCATTTCTATCATTTTCTTCAATAATTTCTTTTTTTAATTGTAATTTGAAAATATGTTTTAAAATTCTCATAAACTTTAATGATACTCATGGATCTTTAAATTAATTAGTACAAATTAAATTTTATGAGAAAAAATGAATCTGTGATAAACTATGAAATTGATTATTCCGATATATTATCTAGAATTAAATAGAAGTCAATAATTATGTGAGAATATTTTAAAAATCAACAACATCCATATAAAATTTAACTTATTTTATGTGTTTTGTAATTTGTTAAAAAAACAAATTTGGCGTGCATATTAAATTTTGAACGTCAAATGACATCCATATAAGTTTTTAGACCATCAAATAATTTTATTGTGACGTGTAACATTGAACGTCAAAATCCAACACTGATCATATGTCATGTAAATTTGTAAGTGTCTTATCAAGCACCCCTGTTTGGTGTTTTGGTGTGGACTTACATTTACAAGTTAATTGACCCGAGATCAAATTAATTATAAGAAATATCATAATATTCTCCATTATTGCTTGTTGCAGCTTTGTTTAGTTCTATTAGATGCTAATCTTTGTTTCCTTCATTCATTGTTGTACTTGATGGAGATTTGTTAGGTGTATATTTTGGATGCTAAAGAAAAAGTTGATTATATCCTCTTCCTATTTCATTAAATCAAAATGGTTCATTTGGAATTTATCCAAAGCATGCCCATAACATTTAGGTAAGATAAGAGTTTTGGAGCAAGGTATGGACATCCTTCACGATAAAATAGGAGGTAGTTTTCGTCGAATTTTGTAGTTGTATTACATTTGTCTCTCCTCTCCATCACAAAAAAACTTAAAACAATTTTAAAAACATATATTTCACTCAAAATCACAACTCCAACAAACAGGATATTGTCATTCTTTCCGTGTAATTTGCAACTCATGTGCAATTGCTAGTATATTTCATTTAGGGGACATACAAGAATACCTGTTGCTGGAATATCATAATGGCAGCAGCCTCTGCATCAAAGACAACAGTAAACACACAAATCTTTTTAAGCAATCCGTTCCTTCAAATCATGTCCACACTAGATCAGATCAGATATCAAATTTATTTATACTTCAGAACGAACAATAAGAACACCAAACAACATCTCTGCTATAAAAAAGAAACAGAGCCTTTCCAAAATATTCTCACATATAAGAAAGAAACAGCTCTTGTATTCCATTTTCTACAAGAAAATAAAAGCTACCATTTCTCACTTTTAACTGTTACACACCATGGGGCGCATTGTACCTTACAAGCACTTTTATTCTGCTCATTTTCTATGATTTACATGATATTCATTTTAAAACCATAGACAGACGGACAGACATCTTGTAACAAAACAGTAGACTTGCCCAATTTGCGCCAAAACTCCAAATCAAGTCATTTTTACTTCGACACGTGACAAAGTGTACCTTCTGTTTACAGAAAATCTTTTATATATTTTCTTTCAATGCATGACATGAACACTTGCACTGTTGTTACCTTTTTTAACAGACTGGATTTGTTTAGCTTTTATTAGTATTCCTAAAAAAAAAAGCTTCTCACCAAAAACAGTAATGGCTTTTACTGTTTTTACCCAGCAAACGTACTCCTTTGTACTTCATCATCATTTGTCTAATTTTATTAGAATTACATAAAGCGACTCTCACCCAAAACAATAATGTCATTTCCTTTTTTGTCCCAGCAAACGTACTCCTTTCTACTGTTCTGAAAGTGATTTGTTTTTCCACTTAAGGAACTAATGTTTATAGTTATCAGACTATTCCTTTCCTTTCCCCTTTCATATCTTATAATTTATTCTTGTCATTTTGGAGTCTTATAATGGTTACCGAGTGACTTCCACCATAGTTTTGGCCTCTCACTCCAATCTCCACACTAGTTTTAAGGTGGGCACTGGGCACCATTCGTTAGTCTATTTCCAGGTAGGCAGCATTCATTAGTCCTGTCCCTTCTTTAACTCATCTCAACCTTGTTCCACCTATTCAGAGTTCTGGTTCATTTTCTGAAAATGTTCGTTATAGCATAAATTACAGATTTAAATGTCTTCGAAACATTTTCAGGATTCGAAAATTGTCTAATTGCCTGGATACTCGTAACGGACGGCGTTAATCCTGACTCGATCTACCTATTCGGAAAATAACATGATCCGAAATTTGGAATATAACCTAAAAAATATGACCTCGGAATGATAGCCAGTACTGCAATGGCTATTATTAGCAATTCATATCTCGACTGACATCTATTCAAGTACGAATTTTCCTACTCGCGTAATGGATATTAAATCCGCAATGCACTCTATTATATTTAATATAATCTTAGGAGTTTCTTAGTTACTTTAGATATCTAAAAATGGCATAAATTTTATTATGGTGACTTTTAATTGATTTTGTGTTAATTGCAGGTTAATTCGGATAAAAATAATTAACTGCACACGGGTTGACACTTCTATTTCTTCCGTTACCACTCTGAAACATTGTTGTGATCCTCATTCATATATTTTCATACCTCTTTTTTTCTGTTTTACAATTCTCGCCTTAATACTTTCATTTGGTGTCAATATTCTATGTTGAGGACAGAGTCAACCAGCTAGTTGACGGTTTTTCCCAAGGTCGAGGACTTTTTGCTCCCTTTCTTTTCACACAAGCTTGTCAAAAGAATATCTCTTCGGGTCGGTCTTTTGGCCTTTTTGATTTTGAATTTGGGTTGGCTACACACCAAAACGTTCTAAATTCAAATAATAGTCAATCTATGCGCACATGACACAAAATCATTTGAGTTCACATACTATGAATCACCCAAAAACAGTTGAATATGTTGAGTCTGTGTCAAACTTTTTAGAGTGCGCAAGTCCATTGTGTAATCTTTATTGAGTCCACAGTTCTTCTACTCAATAGAGTCTGTTGCACAATTGTTCTTGTGTGTAACGTTGTGTATATAATCTTGTTTGACCCGAAAAAATTGATAATTGAATGTTTGAAGCCACTAGTTTTAGGAAAAGACGATTTATTGGGGTTTGGGTCTGTTTTTGAGTCTTTTAGGGCTTTGCATTTGAATTCTGTAAGTTTAAGAGTCTTATGGAATTGGATGACCATATAAACAAAACCTGATTACCTTTGGAAGGTAATTCAAGTTTTGGGAGTTCAAGTTAAGAGCTTAGAGTAGCATGTCTTTGTAAGATGATCTGACATGTGACCTGAATATTGTGTTACAATTCATGAAGACTTTTCCATATTAAATTATTTGACATATGAAGGAATTGTGATGCATGACTAAATTGTTGGCAATCAGTCTGATTCCGCTATTTATCTAAGCATATCAATAAGAGTCTTGTGTCTATTTATGTGTTTAGAATATGCGTTCATTGAATCTTTCTACGAGTGCATGTTTCCTTTTGTTTGAGCATTACTCTGTGCATATTTCGAGGGTTGCAAGGTGTAAGGTCAATCGTTGCTAAGCACCTTGACCCGCTAGCATCAACACACATCACTTATGAACATCTTAACATAGGAGGACTCCTCATAAGAGCAATACACTTGTCAATATCACAAGAACTCTTAAACATTCAGATATATAGGTGATTACTATTATTTGTAAATTTGAAGCACTCTTGTATGCATGTAAAAGTAAACTAAGCTAATTGAATGGACTTAACACCAAGTAAATCCTAACTTCCTTTAACAAATACATCAAAATTGAGATAAATAGAAAAAACTTAATTAAATTGCAAAAAAAGTGAATCTACACTAAATGCAAACCACCTTTTTGATGTTTGGGTGTGCTCCAATATGCAGATACTCCCTTAAATGTGAGTCGAACGCAAGTTACTTATGATCAAGGGTTTTTACTAAAGTGGAAGAGATATCGTCAATATGGCTGAAGTGCCATGTTTTAATCTTCTCCTACTAATCTTAGCAAAAAGAAGTTTCTCAATTTATGCAAGCTTTCTTATGAAGGAAATGCTCTCTTGAGATATATGATGTCTTACAAGGATAAGGTGTAAGGTGTGACAAGGTGTACTAGGTTTCTTATATAGCTTTCCAATTTGGGAGAAGCTTGCAACCTAGTGAATGTGGGATAAAGTGAATGTAGAATTAGAAAAGGATAAGCATGATTAAAAGATATTAATTAGAGATTAGTAACTCATGGGAGTTTGGGAAGGTTTAATTAATCAATTGAGATTGATTAATAGGCCAAGTTTAGCTTATAGAAGCCATTTGGAGATGATTTAGAGGGAAATTAGTAGAATTTACGGGATTTTAGAAGGGATTTAACCAATAAGAAGTTTTATTAATTCAATACAAGATAGCAAAAGGTGAATTACTTAATAATGGTTAATTAATTAATTAATTAAAAGAGGATTTTAACTAACGAAGTGACGTTAATTGGCATCCAAGACGAGGGACAAGGATAGTTAATTAACAAAATGTTATTAATTGACCGAGAAGATGGGGAATATCAGCTAATTAGCAGAAAAATCACAAATTATAATAGAATGATGGGAAAGAAGACATCTAGTGTAATTTAGTATTAAAATTGTGCGATCGAAATTAGGTGTCTACATTTTCCCATTTTTGATGTGGTATAGCGCGATTGATGCCATTTCAAAAATATTAGACAATTTTATTTTATATGGGTAGAAGAAAAATTAGTAGGATGTACAATGTCCCTTGAGCGTCAATTGGGTAATAGATGTTAGCGAATTAATTAATAAATTAATACATTTAGTTTTGAATAGTTATTTAATTGTTCCTGTTCGTTCCTCTCTTCTCCGCAGCCTATATATGGCTCGCATGTATTTGTTTCTACACGCATTGAATAAACTGTCTATTTGCCTTCATTGATATCAGAGCCCATCCATTCCTCTACTTGCATGGGAAACGTGAAGCTGCTTGAAGCTGTTTTTATGGAGTTTGGCGCACAAAACATGGAGAATAAAGCAATCTATAGCAGTTCTATTTTTGACGTTAAAGAGCAAAGCGATCTGGAGGCGGTGTGAATGCTGGTGTGTTCTCCATCGACCAAAGAATGTGCAGAGTTTAAAACTTGAGGAAACGTGGCGACCTGTTTGTCTTACCCTGCATTAAATGAGTGGACGTGTTAGCTTTGGCGTCTTGTTTACCTTCTGCAACCTGCATTTTTTTCTTTGGCGTGTGGAGACCTGTCCAAACCTGTGCTTACTGGTTTTGGCATTTGAAACAGTGGTATAGACCAAACTTTGTACGTAAACTGCATTTGTTTTTTCAGTCCACGGTTTTGCTTGCCATATTGTGGAAATGTTGAATCTGTAGATATACCTGCACCTATTTTGGATATGGGTTGTTCATAAAAATTATGTTTGGTTACCACAAACTCTGAGTTGTTAATCAAATATGTTGTCCCAGAAATCACACACTTTGGTGAATAAAACATTCTGTCTCCTTTACACATATGCAGTACAATTTTGCATTTCTTTGTGTGCTATGCGTGGAGGTGGTCAACACGTGGAAGACAGCCTGCAAAGAGGAAGAAGCATTACCTTGCCACGTACATGTCGCACATCTCCGATGTCGAGAGTGTTACGAGCATTGGGTCGCCTCTGAGAGCCCAAGAGGACACAACCGGCATTTATTTTGCCTTACTTAATGAATTGTTGAATACCGGCAACGTCTTATTTGATGAATTGGTGCGTCAAGGATTGTTTGACTATTTCTGGTTCGACGTATGTTATCAAGCGCGCCGAATCCGTGAAGAATTAGAGCGCGGCTATGATGCAGATGATGAACGCAAAGTAGAATGCCCACAGAAGCATTCGCGTCTCATTGCACGAGCTTATAGAGCCCATCTTCGTGATAGGTTCCTTCAGTAAGCATTGTAACCATTTTTGAAAATAAATAAAATACAATTTTGAGTTTTTGAAAATGTCTGCACCTCGCATTCTATTGTCGGATGCCCAGTTGCTCAAAGGGCCAAATTTCGCCGCATGGAAAACCAAGATGCGATTTTCTTTAGTTTTAAGATATTTGGGGATTGTTTCTCGCAAAGACGCTCCTCCCACGTATGTTGATCTGTTGGCTAAGCATGAAAAGGCTGATGCTAAAGCATTAATGCTTATCACTCTGAGCCTTCTTGATGAGGTTCAACCTTACATTCGGAAGCAACCACTTCCTCTCGAGCATGGACCGCGTTGTGTACCATCTAAGAAGCCAAGAATCGACGACAAAATTGCATCTTCGACTAAGCTTCGCAGATGAACGTGCATGATGGCGAATCAAGGTAGAAGCCTTCTTGTGGCGTGTGGCTGAGTTACGTGCAGAACTCTCTACTCTCAATGAACCGGTGGATGACAAGTTGCTAGTCCCGCTCACCACCTTGCACGCTCTTCCTTCCCGGTTTCGAGACAATCGATCACCACATTGACCATCACTCAATAGGAGGTGAGTTTTGCCACACTGGTGAATTATCTCCAGCAGGAAGAAGCCATGCAGAATGTTCAAGAAGCCTTTGAAGACAAGGCTCTCATCATGAGGCAAAAGCATAAGCCTTAGAAGGGCAACACCCCCTTAATCAAAATAAGCATCCACAACAACAACCTTCTCAGCAGCCACCACAACGGCCACCCCAAAAGCAGCAAAACAACAAGACGAATCGATGGTGCCACATTTGCTCCACGATACGCACATGACTGCGAACTGTTATTACAATGGTCGCAAGTATGGCAACTCTAGCGAAGAGAGCACTTCGTGAAGGATATTCCAAGAAATCCCGATGGCGTGCTCGTAATCAGAGGCAAAAGGGTCACATTGCTGCTCAACAAGATGCCACCTCCGATGAAGAGGTTCCGCACACATCTCATTCGACATTATTCTAGTCTCACAGACTTCGCAGCCCTCGAAAGTGTCTGGTTGATTGATTCGGATGCCAAGAAACACATTACATCGGGCAATAAGTTGTTCCATACCCTGAGTGATCGCCACACTGGAGATCAGATCACCATCACAGATAATCAGGAGTATATTGCGGCGAGGATTAGTGATGTCATCATTCCTCTTGGGACACGAAGATGTACACTCACGAAGGTGCTATATGTTTCAGTTTTGACCTCAAATCTTTTGTCTGTGAGTCAACTTCTTAACCATCGAATGCAGATTGAATTCCTTGTTGAGAAAGGGGTCAAGTCCCGCATCATTTCTCGTGGAGACTCATTAATTGCTCAAGCATTTCAAGGGCCGTCTATTTGCACTAGATGCGAGTCACTTCATCTAACATTGCTCTCTTTGATTCAACGGTGGAGTCCACCGCACTATGACACTTTCGATATGGTCATCTTTCTGCCGGCTCTGCATCAAAAGTCTAAGGAAATGGTAAGAGGGCTTCCTCCACTCTCCCATTCCTTACTTGTTTACTCGTGATGTCTTACGGAAAACAAACACGAGGTCCGTTCAAACAGAGCTCTTATCATTCTACGGAGCATCTTTAGGTTGTACACACCGATCTGTGCAGACCCTTGCCAGCTAGCTTCCAAGGTTTTGAGTACTTCCAGCTCATCATTGATGATTACTCACGGAAAATGTGGTTACATTTTCTCCCAAAGAAGAGTGAGGCCTTTTTCCATTTTCAAACCTTTTACTGACAAGCCACTAGGCGATCTGGGAAGCCTCTCCTTCTCCACTCGGATCGAGGGGGAATTTGTATCAAAGAAGTTCTTAGCATACCCGAAGCAAGATGGCATTCAAAGAACATCCGATCGCACCCTATACGCCCCAACAAATGGGATTTCGAGCGACACAACAAGACCTGGCATGGAGATGGCTCATCAGTATGATCTCCACCGCCAAGTTGGAGGATCGGTTTTGGGCGTATAGCAATCTAGACAAAGATAAACCTTTCAAACGTATGGGCTGGTCGTAAACCTTCTATTCATCATTTGAGAGTTTTTGGTTGTCTTTGCATATATGCATGTTCCAGATGAGAAAAGGAAGAAGATCGATCCAAAGACACTACCATGTCTTTTCTTGGGGTATAGTACCACGTCAAAGGCATATCGTCTCATGGATCTTGAGACGAAGAAGATCTACGAGAGTCGAGATGTGGTGTGTGATGAGTCATCCTTTGACTCCCTACCACACAATGGAGATCACGTACCGACCTCGTCACATAGATTGCTCACACATCCAGATGATGGGCAAGATGAGTCTTCTCAGAGAAAAGAAGAGATGAGTGGAGACTTGTAGGCACACTAGACAACACATCTTCACATCAGCAACACCAAAGCACCAACATCCGAAATGGGTCCGTAATACTATTAGGGATGCACACCGAACTCACTTCCGTACTTCTTGGGAGTTAGAACACGAAGTCAAGCCAAGCATGAGGTAAATTTTGTACTCATGAGTTCGGGCTTGTTGATAGCACCAAACTTGACACTTTTCGTGAGGCATTAGACCAACCACAATGGAAACAAAGCTATGGATGCTTGAATATGATTCCCTAATTCGTAATCGTGCATGGGAACTTGTCGATCCGCTCCACGTAAGAAATTCATTGGCTGCAAATGGACTTTCAAAACAAAATATAAGGCAGATGGTTCAATCAAAAACACAAAGCATGACTTGTTGCGGGTTATGCTTAGTAAGAAGGAATTGACTATGACGAGACCTTTGCACTCCACTGCGAAGATCAAAACCATCGAGTTGTCTCCAGTGCAATGCAAAGCACAAAATGGATGGAAACTTCAGCGAGATGGATGTCAAGAGTGCTATTCGAATGGTGATCTAAAAGAAGAAGTGTACATGGCCCAACTCGAAGGGTTTGTAGACGAGCATCAACCACACAAGGTATGTCGTTTGATAAAGTCTCTTTATGGACTCAAACAAGCACCTAGGGCATGGTATATAAAAATTGATGATCACCTATTGCAGCATGGATTCACTTGTAGCCCCTCGTATACAAATTTGTATATCAAGAAGGTAGGAACAAAGATTTTCATTCTCGGTTTTGTAGACGTAGACGATCTTGTGATCATAGGAAGTTTTGACAATCTTGTGGATGATGTAAAGAATGATCTGAAGAAATCCTTCGACATGACCAATTTGGGGCTACTTCACTACTGTATTGGCTTAGAGATATAGTAGAAGAAGAATCATATCTTTGTCTCCCAGGATGAAATATGCCAAGACACTCCCGGAGAAGTATGGTATGTCGATTGTAAACCTATGTCCACCCCTATGGAAAAGGTTTGCCATTATCTAGATTCTAGGATTCACCGCAGTAGATGGCACTCGCTACAGGCAGCTTGTGGGGAGTCTCATTTACTTGACTTATACCAGCAAGATCTTTGCTTTGCAGTGAACTATCTCGCCGATTTATGCAGAGCCGAAGAAATGTCATTAGATAAAGCAGCAAAGCATGTGTTGAGATATGTCCGAGGTACAATTGTCTTTGTGTCTGAGTATTAGAAGAACACTCAGCTTCTTCTTACGGGGATATACTGAGACTCGGACTATGTAGGATCCGTTGACGACGGAAATCCACTTCAGGGTATATTTTTCATCTCGGATATGGGCCTATCTCGTGGATTAGCAAGAAGCAAACTGTAGTTGCTCTCTCATCCACTGAGGCTTAATATCGTGCCGCATGAGGAGCTGTGTGCGAAGCGATTTGGTTACGTCGCATTCTTGCATATATAGGAATTCCTGAAGAGAAACCTCCCATCATTCACCGTGATAATCAAGGTGTGTTGAAGCTTGTGAAGAATCTTGTTTTTCATTAAAGAACAAAGCATATTGAGTTTGAATGTCACTACATTTGCAAACAGTGTCTTGAACCACCAAATTCAGCTCCAAAGATCGCCTCTACCGATTTTCAAATTGCAGAGATATTCTCACCAAGCCTCTCGAACGTGAAGTTCGATTTGTTTAGGAGGTACATATGTAGGAACAATGTATTAAGGGGGAATGTTAGCAAATTAATTAATAAGTTAATACATTTAGTTTTGAACAGCTTATTTAACTGTTCTGTTCGTTCCTCTCTTCTCCCGACCTATATATGGCTTGCATTTATTTGTTTCTACACGCATTTAATAAACTCTGTCTATTTTCCTTTAATAGAAGAGGTCGATTGACCATCAAAAGGAAGAGAAAATGGTTATGTTAGAAGAAAAGCCTATTCTTGCAGCCGGTAGGCCATCATGGCGGTCAAAACCATTACAAAGAGGGCTATATAAGGGAGGGAGAGAGGGGTAAAAATAAGTCATTGTTATAACTGTGTCTTGGTGGGTTAGAAGAAATAGAAAAGGTTAGTTAGAGGGAATGTTAGTTAGAATGGGGAGCAAGATAGATGATGGATTGGATATGATGAGGGATGGGAAGATCGTAACGTAACTTGCGTACCATCATGACTCGGAAGTACCTTTTTATTTGATATAAGCATACAAAAAGGTAAAATGACATGAAAATCCATAATACCAAGAATTGACTCAAAGCAAAATACATAAGCAATGCAATACGAGAAAGTAAATAAACAAGAAAATAAACAAACAAAGAAGCACAATCAAATACATTCAAACAAGCAATGTTCAAAACACTTGTACAATGTCTTTGTTATTTAGCATCGCATACCAAAAATGTTTGAGTTATATGATAAGGGTTGAGAAAGCACCCTAAGTGAAGATACATGCAAAGGATTGGATGGATAACATAGAAATATTAAAAAAGCAAATGTGCTTTATGATATTGCCTCAAGCAACGATATATGCCAAAAAGACAGACATAACAAGAAAACAAGATTCATTAATAAAAGAAGATCACAAGATGATCTATATGTCATGTGCTAGAAATAACAAGCACTAAAGTAGGATTATTGTATATAGTTTTCAATTTTCAGTGTTTTTCAGCTTAGACAATATTTGTGGATTTTCAAATTTTATGAATCTTTTTGGATTTTTAGATTTTGAATGTTTAGGATTTTCCGAAAGTTTTCCAATGTTTAAGATTTTCTAGGTTGTCCAATGTTTAGGATTTTCTAGGTTTTCCAATGTTTATGATTTTCTAGGATTTCTAAAACTATGTACAAGAGAACAAAGTGCCAAGATGCCCCCAATGAGAGGTGAGAATATACAAGGAAAACTCATGTGCATATATACAAGAATAGGAAAATTCAAATCAAGGCCAAGAAGGAGAGGTTCAAAAAGATGACGAACACAAACCAATGAAAAAGCTAGGAAGGAGCGACTGTGCCCCCAAGTGCGAGCTAGCTTATGAACAACATAATCCTCTTATGGCGCCTAAACTAGTTTTCACTAGTGAACCTTCCTAAAGTGCCACATTTGTGTGGTTAAAGTGACATGTTTTTATAGCAGGTGCCACAACATAACGTGCGACACAAAAAAGATGGCCAAGAAATAGATGATAGAAAGAGGTACAACATTGTTCATTTAAAAAGCGAACATTTCCTTAGACATTATAAGAAGGCAATTTATGCACATGGATATTCTAAACGAAGAAGAAGAACAATGTAAAGACAAACTAGCCAATATGTAGGAATGGTTGATTTTGATAGTTTATTGGTGAATGTAGGGTAGAAGGAGAGCCTTACATTTTTGCATCCACTCAAACGTCCCAAACAACACCTCGTATGGACTAAAGCAAGAGTCTAAAAAAGGTCCCAAAATACACTTGGTAACATACTAGTCATGTTGCTCATCTAGATCTAGTGTGTTTAAATGAAAATGCATTGCTTCTTGAAGTGAAAATTGAATAGGCAATAAACTGAAGACAAACTAGCCAATATGTAGGAATGATTGATTTTGATAGTTTATTGTTGAATGGAGGGTGGAAGGAGAACTTTACATTTTTGTACCGCCACTCGACGTCCATAGCTCTAGAGGAGATGTATCTCGATTCTAGTCGCAACATTGTTATACTACCACCCAGTGTCGATAGCCCCGATAGAGATATTGGATATACCCAGAGGGAGATATATAATTGGCTAGTGTCAACAATTACACACAAAGGTCTTCGTAACAAGTTTGTCAAATGTATGATAGTGAAAGGATCTCTAAGAGGTTAGTCATTTTTAATTTAACAAGGTAATGAAAACCAAGGTTAAATGGATATAATGGAGATAAATGCGACACAATGAGTGCGAATAGACTAACTAAAATGTCATCAAAGTGATGAAAATGATGGGTGATTTATAGAGGATATGAAGAAATGAAAGAGAAACCTCAAAGGGAGATGATGAAAATCGATGAAAAGTCTAGACATATAGGAGTGAAAATGGGATGTAGGAAAAAGATTCATCATAGGGTAGAAAGAATAGGATATGATGGATTGGGAGGATGGGAAAAACATTGTCACTTCGTGTGATATGACCCACTTCAACAATGTTTGTGATTTCTTTGATTTCTAGGAGTTTTTGCTAATTAAAAGTGATATTGGCTCAAATCTTGATGATCGTGGTGAGATCATACTCGATAAGTGATATAGAACTTTCTTGTACTATGGATTTTGTATGTGGGGGCATGAGTTCCCTAAACATATATTTTATACTCTACGCCATACTTGACGCTTGCATTTTTGTTGACTTTCAAATCACGTTTACAATTTGGATTTGGGGTTGTTGGATTTGTTTTGAGCTTTGAGATCCTTGGACATTTTTTTTTAGTTTGAGGAAGAATTTGTTTATGTTTCATATAAGCTAATGTGTGATTTTTCTTGTCCTGAGAAATGTGGGAAGAAAGTGGATGTTTCTTGTCTTGAGAGGATTGATAGGAATGATGGTGAGATTTCCTAGTTGTTAATGGAGGGATGATATGATGGATGGATAGGATACAATCCAAGGATTGATGGCAATGGGATAGAAGGAGGTGGCCCAAGAATTGATGGTAATGTAGGTGGTGTAATATGTAAGGGATGATTGGGTGATGAGAAGATAGGAAATAGATCAAGAGCGAGACTATTTGTTTCACCATGTAACCGAAATAGGAGGATGGAAGGATAAAAGGAGGTCCTTATTGGTTGATGATAGAAGGTTGATTTGAAGGAAGAGATCCAACAAGTGTTTGGGATCCAGAAGTTATTTTACGATGGAGGCAATGGGATTGGGTGTGTTTGACCTAGTTGTTTCCACAAATGAACTTGATAAAGTGTGTTAAAAATATATCTCTTGGTGCATTTTTTCTTGTGAATTATTCGATGTGGACACAAGCATTGATTTTTAGAGGATTTCGAGCATAGAATAAGGGATGGTTGAAATGGCTTGAAGGTCGAAGAAAGATGGGATCTCGATTTGTAGATGAAGATGACTCGAGGGACGAACTAGATTTAGATCATGCGATGTCTCAAGAGTTGAATTAGATTTGGATTTCTAATAGGTTGGTATTGGCTTGCTTTGGAGATGATTTAGTACATGCGTAAGAAGGGGTTGTTGTGGAATGGATCATGATGCATGGGTCGAATCGATGTTTGAGTAGAGGATTTTAGATTATCATGGATTTTTAATGAAGATGTAGGTTAGGTAAGTGATTATTCTTTAGGATAAAGTTGATTGGGTGTGACTCAAGGCTTCGAGGAGAATTTGTTTGTGGATGGGATTGATTAGGAGAAGAAGAAGCTAGAATGGATTCCCTATTGTCGGTAACATGAGAAATCATTGGATATCTAGTCATGGATGGGATTGTTTGATTTGAAAACCTTGACCTAGATTATTTGATTTAACTCTTTCATGTTGAAGAAAGTCTTAGGTCGATGCGGGAAGCGTAACGATCCAAAAATGAACATTTTGTGGAGATTTGAATGCTTATGTGAGTTTCTAAAGCGAATCTAAGGAAAACAGACAACATAATGACTACAAAATGGAGATTTTCCAATTTTGAGATGTTTGACGATGATTATCAAGTAAATATAAGAAATTTTGACAGCGTAATAACCGTAAATAGATGTTTTCCACGATTTGGATGTTGTAAATTTTGCTAAGGAACACTATGAAATTTCAGCAACATAACATCTGCAAATGGTTGTTTTCCTAGATTTTGCATGTCTAAGTTAACTACAAAAAAATTGACAGCATAACAATCAAGCAAATTTGGAAAACATGTTTCAAGTGTGAGTGTTAAAAATGGTTGATATAATTTCGGTAAAGTTTCAGCCTGCTCTTTTGTTAAATGAAGCCAAAATTGTGAGAGAAGTATGATTTGTGATGAAATATACGCGACGCAATTCAGTCGTGGTTTCTCATTATCTTATCACTAAAACAAGGTTTTAACTCGGATAAAGTTTTACTTTGTAAAATTTTTGGTGTACACAAACAAGTTTTGATTTTGGAAGAGTAACATGTTTTGTTGTTTTGATATGTAAAGTCAAAAATATGGACTAAGTCCGTGACTTTAGCAAAAACACGTTTTGGTTTGAACTTGGCCAAAACATCACCCTTTTCTCTTACTGCAATTAGGTCCCTAGCTTAGTTAAAGTCTCGACTAACGAATGTTTGATGAGTCAAAGTTTGATCTAAAAAAATACATTTGGTCTAGCTTGGCCAATGGAACACCTTCTTCTCTTGCCAAAATTAGATGCCTAGCTTTGGTCAAAGTCTCGCCGCATGATTTTTATAAATCAAGGCTTTTGTACAAAGTACCATTCTTTGACTTAAATTGTTTACACACATTTTTTTGGGAGAAATCAAACAATCAAAACCTATTCTCTAAGATTTCGCCATCTACCTAGGATGAAAAATTTTGCTAAGGAATCATCGATATACCTTTCAATACATGAGGCAAAAGTCCATGCAATTATGAAATGTTGTCTAACACGTAGTTTGAAGGGTCAAATCCCCTTCCCTTCACTCTAGTCGTTTAAGTGGATATTGGTCAAAAATGATAGTTGTTTCCTATGGGGTCTAGTTTAGGGCCTAGGTAGGGAGAAGGTTAAGGGTCCCTCCAAAAAAACCATGAAGAGTATTTGTAGAATTTAAAAAATCAATTTTCCATTAATGGCAAATCATTTAATAATGGTTTTGATCGGTAGCAATTTTCGACTCGCATTATATGTTGTCGGTGATAGTATGTGATGTCGGCCAAAACCATTTGTAATTTTTTGGAAAAACATTTTTGACAATAAAAGCAATTAAAATGACCAGCTCAGTAATAAATTTGTCCTCACAAAATATGGCGCAAAGAAGAAAATTTCAAAAATAGTGATATTTTCTCAAAAATTATAGATTTCACTAATTTTAAATGGAAAAAACTTAAAATTTTGTGATGTTAGCAATTAAAATAATCATCTCAATGAAAAATTTGTCCTCCCAAAATATGGTGTAAGCAAAAAATCCCATACTCTTTTTTCATCGACAACGTCATCGAAAATGCTACCGGCCGGTAGCATTTTTGTATGTTATCGATCGGTAGTATAAAATATCTTGTCAGTCGGTAGCATGTTTTATACTACCGAACGACAACATATTTTATATAGTCAGGTGGGTAGATTAAAAAATGCCACCGAACGACATCATAAAGGCAAATATCAAGAATTTCAATTTCGGGCTAGTGTTGAATTGATCCCTAAAATTAACTTGTACCTTGAAAATTTAGGTGAACCAATCCTAATTCCTACCCTAAAAGTTCGCCAATTTCAAATTTTAAAACTCGAAATTTTCATGAATTAACGATTATTCACCACTAAAATTTTCCATGAACTTGGGTATTGAGGCAAATAAATCCCTCACTTCAAAGGAACCGGGAAAAAGTGAACCCCTACTTAGCATTATCCAAATAAATTTATATAGTCGACTAACACATGGGTTTTATCCAAATGATTAGGTATTAACCTCCTAACCACCAAACCTTACTAACTAGAAAAAGTGTCAAAACTTTTTTTGATTTCTTGATCACCTTTAAGCGCATGGAAAGAGCATACAAAGTTAGGATTAGGTACAATTATGCAACAAATGATGCCGAAGGGAAACAAACACCCTCAAAAATAGTTAAGATAATGATCAATCTAATATATGATGATTTGTAAGAAACCTAATCGTGTTAAGGTAACAAATACAACCAATATTGTTAACTAAGTAACATATGCGTGTAGCAACAAGATTTATCCAATAATGTTATGCCAACCACTAAGGGAGAATGCGCTTTCATATGTAAAGTGTGAAGTAAAATGACTAAATAGTAATGTTCACACAACTTTGTTTTTTTGTTTAAGTGGTTTTTTTGTTTAGAGAAATTTGTATTTAGAAAGTGAATATGGAAATCAGGCACAAGATTTGTTAGTTTAGAACAATAAAAACGAATCTAATGTGCAAAGAAAATGACAAGTTTTAGGAGAAAGGAAAACTTGAATTTTTTGCAAGGTGAAATCCCAAATTTATATGTTCATTAGATAGTTCGTCTCAAGACATTTCCTTAAAAATATTGGAATCATTTTGAATTCGGGATCAATAGTTACAACATTCGTAAGATAGGTCACCAAAAGCACAAAATAGGCCACCATACACCAACAAGGTCATTGTTTAACAGACGAGATTATTGAAACAACAAAGCTGTTAATAGATATCACAAGGGTGTTAAGAAAAAGTGATCCCACATATAAATGTTATGAGGTTTCGATACAAGAAAGGTCGCTGATAGATGTCACGAGGTTGTTAATACAAGCAACGCCACATATAGATGTCACGAGGCCACCGATATAAGCAAGGTCGCTGATAGGTGTCACGAGGCCACCGATACAAACAAGGCCTCTCGATAGATGTTGTTGGAAGCACAACCACAAAGATGGGGGTGAATCAGTGGGTAATAAAGATTTCAATTACTCAAACTTTAGCCATTCACTAATCATTCATCAACTTACCCATTAACCATTAATCATGCATTCAAGAACCATAACCAAACATGAGCAAATGAGAACACATCAATACATGAACACCAAATATAAGTTGAAACCCGTAAGGAGAAAAAAACCCACCGAAACATAGCTTATTATAGAAATCATTCAAATTTAGTTGAACAACAACTCAACAAGGAACACCAACCCCTAGGTTTAGTGAGGCACCAACCCCACAAGGAGCACCAACCCTTAGATTTAGTAGATCACCAACCCTATAAGATTTAGTAGAACATCAACCCTACAAGGAGGCACCAACCCCCTAGATGAATTAACACCAAATAAAGCCACTTGATATGTTTGTCATCTTTGAAATGTTACACCAACAATTGATGATGACACTATGAAGCTCTCTTTCCTTCTATCTTCTCCAAATATGCCCTTCTTGCTATCTCACTCAAGCACTTCGCCACCAAGCTAGTTAGGCATAATGACCTATATCTTCAACAATTACACACACACTAGAACATCACCACACACTCGCTTGCCTCTCTTGAGGGTCACAAATACCTCCTTCACCTTTTCAATCAGCCCTCTAGCTTGATCTTTCTCATGCCCTCTCTAACCCACAAATAGACCTTACAACTTGCTTTTATACATGATTCAAGCAACTAATACATCTAGGTCAGCCATCATATGGAAAATAAATTAAAAACCACTTAAGAACATCCTAAAAAGAAAATATTTAAGAGTGCTTAGGTTGGTAATATCATCTAGAACATTCAAATCTCCATTAGGTCTCAAATAGGCCTAATACACCAAAACAACCCACTCACCAAAGCTGAATGTTCTTGAGAAAAAGGACCTTCACCAAACATCGGAAACCACTTAGACATGTTTTATAAGTCCTCTAACAACCTCATCAAAGTTTGAGCACCTTTACATCATAATCTCAATCAATGAAGAAAGTAATAAGGATAACTACCCTCACTAGGTTTGTGACCTCCAAAACTAGTCTTCAAACGATGAAGCCCAAAACCCCATCAAATAAGCTCAAATAAGCAAGTTTGATATATCAATAGAAATTTCATGACCTCATGGTCATCACCAAGTCCACTAAACACCAACAAATCACATTGAAACACCACCAAAATACCTCTGCAACCAAATCACCTGAAACTTCTGAAAACTACCCTAAAACTAGTCTTGCAAGCTAGGCCTCCACTGCACTCTCCAAAGGACTCAACCATGATCCAAAACCATCCCAGCACACAAAGAATAGCTTCTATACTTCCTCAAACACTAATTTACTCAATAGTTCTAGTGCATAACTTAGTCGATCTCGCATCGATTCCCATCGCGACTCTTAATGTAACGGCTTGGTGGGGTGATTAGCCGCTTGCAGAGGCCTCCTCATGTGAGCTTTATCGCTATATATTTTCTCCTATTATATACGGGGTTTTTGATCGCTTGCTTAAAACCAAACTTTTACCTTATCTAAAAAACTTTGGAGAAAACAAAACTTCAAAAACTTGCATTTTTAAGTGGGGTCCACACATATCCATGAAACCTAAATTAAACTTGGAGAAACTCGGAGAGAGTCCTTTATAACATGGAATCATCATACAAGCCAATCTAATCCATTCTAGGCATGTGCCATGAATTTATTTTCCATCACTTTTGACCTAGAGTTTAAGAAGGGTTTAGAAGATGTTTACCTTCTTAACAATTTTTCATAAAGATATGCCCCTTAAACCTAAAACTAATGCTTGAAATGGCATCTCAGGAGCCTTACTCAACTACCATGAAGATCTTGGAACACCACGCAAAGTTTACACTTACCAATGAGCATCAAACAATCCATATCGACATTCGTTTCTCACTTTAAAAAACTCGGTAACCAAATCTTGCTTCAACATGCTAACCGAAAACCGAAAACTTGGACCACATCTCAAAAATAACCTACTACACCTTTTCCAATGTTCACATTTACATAAATAGCTCTAAAACAGTTCAGCTCACCTCATCTGGTCACCTAAGGCTTGAGAATAGGCCTAGTGCAAACCTAGAAAACATAAATTAGCCCTATACCTACACTCTAAGACACTTGTAAATGTCTCCGCAACTCATCTACATTCTTTCCATGCTCTCACTAATCTCAACCAACTTATACATACATGTATTCCATCAAAACATACCTTATCTAGTTGATAGGGCCTCGAAACCAATCATCTGCAACATGCTTGTACTAACCAAACCGACCTCATCACTTTGTGACTCTTACCAACCTATAAGAGCCTTCAACAAGCATCATGACACCTAAGAAACATCACTACAACACCTCTCAAAGCCATTACACTTCTCAAAACATCATGAGACACCTTGCAATCACAACATGACATGTCAACAATGAAGGACACTACCAATCAATCTTCATATCCTTTACATCTTTTGACATCAATTAAACTTCAAACATAAATGACATCATCACACTTTGCCATCAATGTCAACAAATGTCTCGAGGCCATTGATCCTACAAAATAGAGTCGAAAAAGAAAAATCTGCAGGTTGAGACTACACGAGAGCAGAAAATCGCTAAAAGAGACAAAAACATCAAAAAACTTGAATTTTTCTTTCAAGATCCAATTTTGACAACACTTCACCTCCTTTATACCTGCAACGAAGACTCATCACTATCAAATACCAACATACATAAAAAAAATCAACAAATTGAAAGAACTTGCACTAAAGTGGTAAATGAAAGCTAAACTAAGAAAAAGAAATGTGCATGAGACAAAGGGGTCCCATCGAGTGTGTCATATGAATGCATGTGACATGAAGAAACTAAGCTAATGGAATGGATTTAACACCAAGTAAGTCCTAACTCTGTTCATTTAAACAAATAAATCAAGATGAGCTAAAAAATGTTTAATTAAATTACACAAGATCTGAATCTAAACTAAATGCAAACCTTCGTTTTAATGTTTGATGTGCTCCGATATGCGATACTCCCTTATGTGAGCTGAAAACAAGTTATATACGATTAAGGGTTTTCACTAAAGTGGGAGAGATCTCATCAATATGGCTTAAGTCCAATTTTTTTGAACCTTCTACTACTAACCTTAGTACAAAGGGGTTTCTCAATTTATGCAAGCTTTCTTATGAAGGAAATGCTCTCTTGAGATATATGATGTCTTACAAGGACAAGGTGTAAGATGTGACAAGGTGTACTAGGTTTCTTATATAGCTTTCCTATTTAGAAAAAGCTTAACCTAGTGAATGTAGAATTAGAAACGGATAAACGTCATTAGATGGATCAATTAGAGATTATTAACTCATGAGAGTTTGGGAAGGTTTAATTAATCTATTGAGATTAATTAATAGGCCATGTTTAATTTATGAAGCCATTTGGAAATAAGTTGGAGGAAAATGAGTAGAAATTGAGGGGTTTGAGAGGGGGATTTAACTAATAAGAGAGTTTATTAATTGAATCCAAGATTGGGAAAGAGTAATTAATTAATAATGGTTAATTAATTAATTAGAAGAGGATTTTAACTAATGAAACGATATTAATTGGCATCCAAGATGAGGGACATGACTCGTTACTTGATGAAATATTGTTATTTGACCGAGAAGATGGGGACTATTAGCTAATTAAAAAATTACTAATTATAACAACATGACCGAGAAGAAGAAAATTTGTGAAATATAAAAATTGCGTGGTCAAAATTATATGTCTACAACTCTCGTTGCATGTATTACTTCTTTTTTATTGGGTTTTGGTAAATGACACATGTAGAATTACATTAATTGTTACATGTTTACACAAACCTACTAAGAGAAAGAACTACATCAATATGAGGCATCTTCAAAGTATTATTAAGTAGTCAACTCTCAACTTAGCAATGAATATTGTGGACTAACCCCTTTCACATTCTCAACAAAAGGAGGAAGCTAGGGTTTTGATGAAGAAGAAGCCCCGAATTATTTATAAAAACAAGATAATAGACATATAAATGTAGAATATTGATTCTAAAACACAAGAAAACATTAAGCAATAGTCGAGTTAAGATCAAGCTTATATCGGACAAAACCACCTAGCCAAGACAAATACACCCGTATAACTTCATACCGGACAATTGAATTTTTATCCCCTAAGCTTTAGTCCCTAGATTCTCAAAGCATCTCAATAAAACTCTCCACAACCTATTTGTTCACTTTCATGTCGTGTCATTTCCTCTTATTCAGCTTTGGGTCATATTGTTTTCAACGCTAACCCATACTTTCATTTATCAACTTTCTAGAGTTTGAATATCCGATAATTGAATATTTATTGTTTATTGTTGTATTTTTATTCTAGATTGGTAATACACATTTAGTAATTAATTTTAATTAGGAATAAATTCACACGGTTATGCATGTTGAATATTTATATTAGCTTTGTTTATATTTTAGGAACTTTGGTTTTCTTAGTTTTATTTGGATATAAAATAAGGGTTCGCCAAGTATTACAATCACATGAAGCAGAAAAAACATCTTTAATAGAAATATCTTTCCTTGTAGAAACTCTCTTATTATGATTTGGAAGAGCGCTTGGAGAAAGATTGATAATGTCAACATTCAAAGAAGGATGTATCAAAGTTTTATTCAGAAATTCTTTTATAAGAAGATACCAGAATCTAATTTTAGTAGTCAATAGTCAAGGTGAGAATTCATAACAATACCAATAATCAAATATGGGTTTTTAAGTCTACTTTTAGAAAGTCTTGATATTTATTTTGAGCAATTTTTCAAGAGCTTTGTAGTATTTTAAAATTTGGCAATCTTCCGAGTATTTCTAGAGATTGGGCCTTAATGGTGATAAACTAAGTGTAATCATCATTAATACTAATCTAATCAATTTTGTTACATCCTCTTTCCAATTATTCATGTGGTTCACGAATTGGGTCAACGATCTAATATATATGACCCTATAATCATCATTAATACTAATCTCATCAATTTTGTTACATCCTCTTTCCAATTATTCATGTGGTTCAAGAATTGGGTCAACGATCTAATATATATGACCCTAACAAAGAGCACTAAAAAACATAGCATGTAATATTATTTTTGGATTTTCTCTTTTAAGTCCACTCAAATTCACGTCAATGGCAGATCAATGTTATGTCCATGTAGGATGAGATTTTATTTTCCATTGAGAACCCTTCATTTATTATTACTAACAATCTCCCATCTTCTACAATGTTTTGGCTAAAGATGGTTTTAATGGAGACATATGTTTATAAGTTGAAACTTGTTATAGTTGTGAACATCCTAAATCTACCACAATGGATTTAATTTAAAGGTGCTCAAATCATACTAACCTCCTTCACTTATTAATTAACAACCCTTCGATAATTTTAACTAATTTTTTCCTCTCGATACAAATTAATTCCCTTTTGTTAATTAAATCATCTTCGTTTGTTAATTAATAACTCATTATTAATTAGTTAAACTTTATTCTTCATTATTTAATTAGTGACCCTTCATTAATTGAATCTCATTCTCAATCCTCTCTAAATAACACTAAATTCATCATCAAAGACATTGTAAAAAGCTAATTTAGGCACATTAATTATTCTACAATTGACTAATTAAACCCTCTTTACCCTCATCTATTTACCATGGAGTAAGAATCCTAATTAATTACGCATAATCCTTGTTTTCTAATCCCGCATTTCCATTATCCCACATTCACTACAAGTTGCACATTTTGCAAAAAGAAGAGCTATAAAAGCAACCATTTATAGCTTTACCAAGACACGCCTAGTTCTCATTCTAACCACTTCTACTTGTGCAAAGGCTCAAGGCAAAAAATGAGAAAACCCCCTTTTGATTGAAGGAAAAAGAAAGAGACACAAATATGGGTCTTGCTATTTTCAATGGACCTCTTTCTTCACCAAGCTCCCTCCTTCAAACAACCACTCATGGATTGTACTCAGTTCAACAAAGATATCCACAACAAATCTGAGACAAATCCAATACTTCATGCGAGAGGTTTCAACTTTCTTTTTTACAAATGCTTTGTATTTTCTCTTTTTGTACATAGTCTTATCTTGATGTTTTTAGCATTCTTCAATTAGTTTGATCTCAAATGGAATTTTACGTCTAAGCTGCATTCATTTCTCAGATTAAACTACATGCTTTGAATAACTAGCTTACACATGGCACACCTGATAGAACACCCTTTATCTCAGATACATTTTCCATCAAATTCAATGTATCTTTTGTAATTGATTTAAATTTCAAGTTATTGTTGACATTTTCTTGCGCTTGGAATTTTTGAGTGGTTTTTGCATGTAGAAAAGAGGCTTGGTACTGTCAAAATATAGGCTTAAACATAGAATTGTTATTTGTGGACTTCTACCTTGGTTTTGTACCACTTTCTCTTTGGAAAACTTACTCTATGTTTTGACGAACACATCCTGGTATTGAATAAATTTCTAATGTCCCGTGTTGAACTCGCTTTATTTCATCTCCTTACATAGTGAAGTCAAATATTGGAAAATTTGACTTGCTTTTTGACATATTACTTATCTATAATAAAATTGTTCTACCCTGTAGCATATTTGAAAAGCTTTTGAAATTGCTGTAAAAATCATGATGAACTCAGCTTGTTAAAACATGGTATGTAGAATTTAATAGTCGCATCTACTGTTTTATACTTTTATGTCATTTTCATTAGAATTTATAAGATTTACAAGTGTGTTGTTATCATGTTGTCATTATGCTTCGTTCTTTGAATTACCTTCATATTTTTGCTAGCGTGGTGTTTATTGTGTTTGTTTGTGTCTTGTAGGTACATTTTGATCGTGCTTGGTGAGATAGTAACATTCTCTAGTAAACTATATTAACATTTTGAAAATATCATCTCTTCGAAAAAGTGAATACAATGAAGTACCCTTTTGACGAATTCTTTGTTGCTTTCAACAAACTTACTTTCTTAGAAAATTCACTTCACTATGTGGTGAAATTACTTTCACAAATTCCTTCTACCTTGTGGAAAAATTGCAACTCTTTTGACAACCTTGAGACACCCTATACAGATTTTATTTTTAATGAATTTGCTTTGGTAAACAACGAACTTGGACTATGTCTTAACGACCTCGTGACAGAGAAATTGGGTTTTCCGTATGTGAAAACTTATTGTCACACCTCTTGAATAGAGATCGAGAATATACAACCACCATGGTTCACATCATGAAATTATTTGAAATATCCAAGTGGATGTTTTGTGATCAACAATTCTCTTGTTCACTCTAACTCAAGGTAGCAAATGAGTTCTTCTTCCATCTTCTACTTCAGATTCCACGTTCTCCACTAGAATTGAAACGAACTTGTATCCGGAGTATTGAAGATTCATTTTGTGTTTTTATAATCTCCTTGGCATTAAAAATGGCAATGATGATATGGTGCAAACGAAAATGGATTCCGCAACAATTTCATAAAATTCACCAATTTAAGTGTATTTCAAAGTTACAGGCAACTGATTTTATATTTCAAGAAAAATGAGAGTAAATAAAATCCAAATTAAACGTGACTCAATTCGTTGGAACTATATTCCCAAGACAAATAAATGTTTTGAATTTGGTGATATTCTTTTCATGAATCAATCAACAGAAATTGGAAAACAAATTCCGGTTCTAGGAAAAGCTTGAAAAAAGCTACTGGTGGGGAAAAGGCATAATTTCAAATCTTCGCTCATTAGAGTAGGTATTTACCTTAGTTCATGTTCACCTAGGTACTTTATTTACATTTATTGTATTTATCCTCACCCACTTATGTGTGTAGATATTTCTTTTTATTTATTCGGATATTAGGGGATATTATCTAGATGTCAAGTATAGTTCTTTCCTTGATCTATGGTATTAACTAGATCCTTGATGTCTAGTTCTCTCCTAAATCTATGGACTTAACTAGTTCTTTGATGACTAATTCTTACTATGATTTATAGCTTAATCTACGACCTTGATTGGTTCTTAAATTGTTATTCCTTACATATATAAGCAAGGCTCATTCTCATTGTATTTCATTGAGTTCCATAATACTATATGATATTGTTGCTCATTTGTTTGCAAAGTTTTGTGTAAAGTTATTATGGCGAATTGCTTTTATCTTATCGATCATGGTGTTTGATTAGCATCTCGTGTTCTTGGCTTGATACTATCCGGTTATTGTTCCTTTTATGGTATCGGAAAGCGGGAGATTGCTATTGACGTTCATCCGTAAGTTTTATTTTGAAAATAAATTCTTCATATTTCGGGATTTTCTCGTATTGTTGTTTTTGCGTAGGTTTTTATGCAAAACAGAGGCTTCCATTGGATTCGGAAGGTGGCAAAACCCTAAGATCGACTGTAAACTCGACCATTTATGAATGCAGCCATTTCTTTTTTTTTTTTTTTGTTGTGCGAGATAAACTTGGTGGTTTGCCTCGGATTCGTATCAATAGGAAAAAAATAGCAAATTGTTTCATGGGTTTTTCGAGATCAGATCTTGGATTTTATTTATGCGAGTGTAACATTCTTGGTTGTCGTGTAGCAGGTGGTTTCCGAAAAAAAAAATTTCTTTCCTTTTTTGGCAGGGGTCCACAGCGACTACGGCTTGTCATATGAGGGCTTAAAGCTTGTGATTCCTACTAGTAGGTGCTTAACTCCAACCCCTTTAATTTTATTTGTGTGGTGAAGGCAAAAGCATTTTATTCTGTTTTAGTAGCCCCTAAAATAAATAGTAGAGCATAATATTGAAAAACTTGTAACTTTTGATCGATAACTCAGTTTTGAGTGCCATTTTTTGTAAAGTTCTTATTTTACCGCGCTCTTTCCATTGGAAATATTTATTTTGAGAATCACACTATAATTATAAAGTGTGATATTGTAGCACGCACTCACTATAAAGTGCCAAAATCTGGGGATATTGTTGCATTGTTTGCGGTCTTGTTGCATTGTTTGGTTCTTGCATTTATTTTGGTGATTTTTGAGGATGGCATCTACTTCTACATTATATCATGTTGAGCCATTAACAACACATAATTACCACACATGGAAACCAAGAATGGAAACAATAATTAAGCGGAAAGGATTATGGGCTTTAACTTCTTCAGAACAACCAGTGTTCACTAGAGAATATGAGAAATTTCAATACCAATGCAAATTTGATGAGTGTATGGGTTTGATAGGAACTTATGTAAGTGATAGTATTTTATTTCATTTGGAAAAATGTGACTCTCCTTTCAAAATTTGGGAGAAATTGGAGGATTTATTAGTAAGGTGGATCATATGAGAATCATGCAACTTGACATTGAGATCACCTCTCTTAATCATGCAACTTAACATTGAGAATTTGTTGACACAGTTGAAGGGGAGTGGAAGAGATAAGAAATATGTAGAGTGTGTTTACTTGATTCTATCCAAGTTGAGAGGACCATTCCAAATTTTTGCTTCTACCTTTTTCTCTAGCATGGATGCCATAGGTGACACATTCAAAATGCCGAACTTAGAAATATTTTGTGAAAGACTTACTTAGGAAGAATCCAAATTGTTTAACCTTAAGTCTTTCACCTCTCAAAAGACATTAGCTACATCTAATCCTAAGGCAAAGGGAAAACCAAAAATTAAAACCAAATCCACCTCTTCTCCATCTCAAAATGCTCCTAAACCCAAAGAAAACAACTCTAAACCTAAGGAGTGTTCTAAACTCAAGAATAAGTCTAGCCTTTCATGCTCTTTTTGTGGGGGGTACTGGTCATGAAGAGCATGTATGTTATAAGTGAATGCAAACCTTAGAGGATGTAGTCAAGAAACACAAATTTTTATCTCCACTCCACCTCCTAATCAGCATTACAAAGTACTTAATGTTGTTGGGAGATCTCATCACCACTCGTAGGCAATCAATTGGGTTATGGATTTTGATGCTTCTCATCATATGACTTCTCCCAATGAGTCTTTTGTTTATCTAGGTTTGAGTTCTACTTCCAAAATTGAGGTTGAAGAAAGACTTACTAGGAATAATCCAAATTGTTTCACCTTGAGTCTTCCACCTCTCAAAAACATTAGTTGCATCTAATCCTAATGGCAAGGGAAAACTAGACAATAAGACCAAATCCACACCTTCTCTATCTCAAAATGCTCCTAAACCCAAAGAAAATAACTCAAAACCCAAGGAGTCTTATAAATATAAGAATAAGTCTAGTCGCTCATGCTCTTTTAGTGGGGGTAGTAATCATGAAGAACATAGGTGTTATAAACGAATGCAATCCTTAGAGGATGCAAATAATAAACACAAAATTTCTATATCTCCACTCCACCTCCTTCTAATCAAGGCATGGCAAAGCACTTAACTTTGTTAGGATATCTCGATCACCACTTGCAGACCAGTTGGGTTATAGATTCTAGTGCTTCTCGTCACATGACTTCTTCCAAGGAGTGTTTTGCTTCTCTAGGTTTGAGTTCTACTTCCAAAATTGAGGTTGAAGATTCTTCCTTTCTTTCTGCTCAAGAAAAGGTGATATGTAAATTGATGGTGGCAAAGTATTCAAGATGCACTATATGTTCCTAACAACACTACAAATTTGTTTTCTGTATATCAAATTTGTCATTTTGGTCAACGAAAAATAGTGACATTTACACCACATGGAGCAGAAGTACGAACTTTGTTGGAGTCTCATTCACTAGTTACTTAGGGTATTGTTGATCATAGTTCTAGACTATATCAAACTTGTCATTCTGGTCAATGAAAAATAATGATTTTTACACCACATGGAGCAGAAATACGAACTGTGTTGGAGCCTCATTCACTAGTTGCTTAGGGTATTGTTGATCATAGTTCTAGACTATATCACTTTGAGGGTTTTGATGACACTTTTTCTATAGGGACATGATTGGTTACTCATGCAGATTTAGAGAGTAAGATTTGACATGAAAGATTTGGACATCTCAATTACATATATTTGAAGGAGTTGAGCACTCATGATATGGTAGGTCTTCCTAGAGTTTCTTGTATTGAGGGAGTTTGTCATGGTTGTGCATTATGGAAACAACACCAAGATCCTTTTCCTAAGAATTTGTCTAAGAGAGCTTCTTCACCACTTGAGATTGTGCATAGTGATTTGATGGTTTTTCTACCCTATCATTCAATGGAGCAAAGTATGCACTTACGTTTATCGATAATTTCTCGAGGCATACTTGGGTTTATTTTTTCAAATATAAAAGTGA
This sequence comes from Taxus wallichiana var. yunnanensis, assembly GCA_018340775.1. Lineage (NCBI taxonomy): Eukaryota > Viridiplantae > Streptophyta > Pinopsida > Cupressales > Taxaceae > Taxus > Taxus wallichiana. The sequence goes on along the minus strand of CM031236.1, from coordinate 634,781,963 downwards.
TGTTTTTTCACACTTCAAAGTCTTCAAGGCTTTGGTGAAAAAACAATCTTCTAGTAGCATAAAGAACATTCGTACTGATAATGGGCAAGAGTACTTCAGCAATGAGTTTTCTGAATTTTTGGAAATTCAAGGCATTATCCACTAGCATTCCATTCATCATACTCCACGAATGGATTAGCGAAAGGAAGAATAGAACTTTGAAGGAAATGGTTAACTATATGATGCATTCTAGAGATTTATCTCCTATCTATTCAGGCGTAAGCGATTAATTGTGCTAACTACATTCAGAATCGCACACCCCAAAGACCACTTGAGCATTTGACTCCGGAGGAAGCTTGGTCCAACACTAAGCTCGATGTCTCATTTTTTTCGAGTCTTTGGGAGCCATGCTCGCCTTTGTGCCAAGAAGAATAGGAAAGCTTTGAATAAGAAAAGCAAACCATTAATATTTGTAGGGTATTGTAAGGACATGCGAGCTTATCACCTTCTAGATTCCGATACTCATGACCTTCTTTTTTCGAACACATGTTCGGTTTAATGAGCACTTCACTCCCCATAGTTCTTCATCTTCTTCCATGCCTCCATCTCATCTTGAGGATGCTTTCTTTGCGAGGTTGATGAGGAGGTTATAGATGTTGAGGATCCTATTCCCACCGATGTTCTCACTATGCCTAAGTGGGCTCAGACATACGCTTCGAGGCTGCGCCTTTCATAGAGGATCTTCCACCCACTAGGCATCATCACCCACATTCTATAGGTTCTAGACTTTTGTGTCGAAGTTTCGAGGATCCACAGTCTTTTCTCAAAGACGCATGGGCTACAAGAGTAGGATGATGCGATGGGAGGTGAGTATTCTTCTTTGATGAAGAATCATACTTGGGATTTGGTATCTCTTCCTAAAGGAAGAAAGATGGTTGGGTGTAAGTGGGTATACCAAACCAAATATGCAGCTGATGGGTCCATTGACAAGTATAAGGCTCGTCTTAAGTTGCAAAGGGTTTTTCACAAGTTGAAGCTATTGATTACTCGAGACTTTTACACCCGTTGCCAAGATGGATTTTCTACGCCTTGTACTTGCTCTTTTTCGCATCATAGGGGTGGCCCATATACCGGATGCACGTGAAGAGGGCCTTCTTACATGAAGATCTACACGAGGAAATATACATGGAGCAACCCGCTGGATTTGTTCAGGATTCTTCTCTTGTTTGTAGGCTCCGAAGGTCTCTCTACGGTCTCAAACAAGCCCCTCGGGCTTGGTATGAGAAGATGAATTCTTTTCTTCTATCTACTGGTTTTGTTTGTTGCCACTCTGATCATACAGTGTATCTCCAACATGTTGGTGAGGATATTGTGATACTTGTCTTGTATGTTGCTGATCCGTTACTTACTGACAGCTCTTCTTCCCACATTCATAGTATTCAGAGATCTCTTTCTACACAACACATGAAAAATCTTGTGCTATTGCATTATTTCCTTGGTTTGCAGATTTCTTAGATAGATTCAAGGATTCATTTGAGTAAGCAAAAGTACACCCATGATCTTCTTAGACGCTTTGATATGGCTGATTGCAAGCCAAGTCCATCTCCTTTTCAATCTATAATTACTCTTACTTCCTCATGTACCACACCACTTTGTGATCCTACGTTGTATAGGCGGTTCATTGGGAGTCTCATGTACTTAACCCATACTCGCCCTGATATTTCATTTGCAGGGCTTGTATCTCGGTTTTCACATTCTCCTCATAGTAGTCATTGACATGGTGCTAAAAGGATTTTGTTTTATTTGCAGGGCACTTCCCACTTTGACCTACACTACACTAGGGGTTCTACTCAATTGGTTGAGTATACATATTCGATTGGCCGTGTTCTATTGATTAAAGGTGTTCCACTTCTAGATATCTTTTATGTCTTGGTTCTTCTCCATTGCTTGGGCATGCAAAAAGAAACAGTTATTTCACTTTCATCTTCGAGGCAAAGTGTAGGGTCGTAATTACAGAGTCAATGAGATTCTTTGGCTTCACCGATTATTGTGAGTTTGATTCCCAAAGGATTCACCGATAGTACTTTGGTGTGACAACCAAAGTGCAATTCACATTTCTCGCAACCTAGTTGAGCACCAGGGACCAAGCATATTGAGATACACATTAACTTCATTCGTCAACACATTCAGGATGGAGTTCTTTGCATGGAGTACATTCCGACTCAACAGCAAGTTGCAGAAATCTTTACGAACCCTTTTGCATCACCTCGCTACCTTGAGTTGTGTGGAATGCTTGGGGTTTCGAGAAGATGTTCGTAAGAAAATCTTCCTCCTTTTTCTTTCTCTTTCCTTATAAAGCAAGATTCTTTCCTTCTTTTGCTTTGAGATTTCTTCCTAGATATATTGTACATGAGTACCTCGTCGGGCCTATTTGTTGGGACTCAAATTGTGGACATGCCACTTCTATTTTTGGCCCGTAGCTTCACTTAAGGGGGTTCTAGAGTAGGTATTTACCTTAGCTCATGTTCACCTAGGTACTTTATTTACCTTTATTTTATTTATTCTCACCCACTTATGTGTGTGGATATTTTTTTTTATTTATTTAGATATTAGGAGATTATCTAGTTGCTAGGTATAGTTCTTTCTTGATATATGGTATTGACTAGTTCTTTCCTTGATCTATGGTATTGGCTAGATCCTTGATGTCTAGTTCTCTCTCAAATCTATGAACTTAACTAGTTCTTTGATGACTAGTTCTTTCCATGATTTATGGCTTGATCTACGACCTTGACTGGTTTTTAGATTGTTATTCCTTGCCTATATAAGCAAGGCCCATTCTCATTGTATTTCATTGAGCTCCATAATAATATGATATTGCCACTCATTTGTTTGCAAAGGTTTTATGTAAAGTTACTTTGGCGAATTGTTTTCATCTTATTGATCGTGGTGTTTGATTAGCATCCGTGTTCTTAGCTTGGTACGATCCGGTGTAATTATTATCCAAATGAAGTGGTTTATGTCTCGTTATGAAAGTCTTGGGAGAGGAATGGATTCTCCAAATTTGGTGGGATTCTCTATCGGGGTTTGAGAGAAAAAACAACATCAATTTTGCATGGCATGAGATTTGCAAGTATTTTTAGCAAGAAAGGAGGGTTCGATCACAAGTAAAACAATTATTATTCGAAGATCATATATAATATATTAAAATGATGAGATTGAGAAAAGGAATGGATGCTCCATGTTTGAAATGATTCTCTCGTGGGGATTTTTCTCAATCTTCTTTGCAAAAATATGTTTTTGAGTAAATCAAGGGTTATAATGGTAGGAAAAATAGTCATGAATATATTTTTGATGGGGTAAACTCATGGAATAAGTCTTGGATCACCATGAATTTGTTTTCAAAAGGAAGTGATAGCCAAAATTTGATGTGATTCTCGCCCACTGGATCATTAGATATGAGCGAAAAAAACTTTTGAGCTACTTAGGGCACATGAAGAGTTTCAAAGGCATGCAAGGATGAAAAACCAGATCCAAATGCATTTTAATGGCTTCCAAATAGTTTTTTAATGTACCTTATGTAGAGTTAGAGGGAAAACAACATATTTGTAATTTGAGTAGGAGATGGGAAGTGGAGATGCAAGGTGGAAGGTAATGGTGCAAATGCACATGAGAAGTGCACTTCCACCAAGCATGTGTGCAATTTTGGGGTGAAATTACACCTCATAAGTTTATTTGTGTAAGGCAGATTCAAATCTCCACTTGAGAGGGAAGATGTGGGGTCCACCTTCAAGTTACACCTTGTCTTCATATCCCCACCATGCACTTTTGCACACACTTTATGTTTTTCACTTATTAAAATCCAACCAATCAAGTGAGGACACACTTATGAGGTGCAATTTTAACTAATTAGTGCAATTAAGGTGCAAGAGGACAAGGAAAGTGTGCAAATGTGCCAAAGTGGAGTTTTAAACATGCATTGTACATCCCATTTTACACCTCAAAGTCATTTCTTCACCCTAGAGTATTTCCTTGTTCAATTTTGGTCGTATAATATATGATTTCTCATGGAAATGGTCCAATGAATCTAATGATCCTATTTAGGAAGTATAGAAATGAGTTATTCAATAAAATTTTCTTATACCTTCATTTTTTCTTAAAGCGGTGTGTCGGTGAGCTAAGTTGTAAGAAGGGTTTTCAACACACATTAGCCAAACTAACTTATAGGTCATGTGAAGCATTGAGTGTAATCTCAATTGATATTTTTTTAGGCTATCAAATTCACTCGAGGTTCCCGAAATATTCAATTTAAAATCCCTATGTAGAAAGGCCACCTTGAGCAGGTGTTAGAAAGGTTTCCACTTTCTATACTCCTACAATTCCAACTTACTTATTCCACCATGTATTAGGCTCTAAGATACTTCCAATGCATGTTATATGAGATCTGAAAACTAGACAGGGTTCTTGAAAACTTTCCCTGAAGTTGAGTCTTCAATGAAGTATGCACACTCTTTTTCTCAAAAAGTGCCTAGGAAGAAATCTTTCCCAAGATCATTCAAAAGCTCCTAGAATGCTTGTTACGTCATACCATCACAGAGAATACTTTGATACTTTTCTCATTGAATGTAACCAAGAATTCTAAAACACTTTGAGGCTCCCAAACCTTTTCCGTGAAGTTGAACTTTGAAAGCAGGTAATTTTGGCAATTTTGACTATTTTGGCTAATTTGACCAAAAAAGGGGCAAAATTTTCAATGGGGTTATCAAATAAAATGCACTAACATTTTATTTGCCTATAGAATAGTATATTGAGTTATCATTGGTTAAACCACAATTTACTTTTTCATTTTTTGTTTTCAAATCGCTCAATATTGGATTAACCTTTCTTTGAACACATTTATTAGGTGTTTGTTTCACTTATGCACTTTATATCTTGTTTATACCTTGTCCCAATTGTGTATGTTCTTCCCTCACATCTTAAGGTGATCTGGGGAATAAAAAATAGTTAGGAATTTTTCATCTAGTTGGGTTCACTTTCTTGGATTTAATCACCTAGTCATGTGGACAAATCTCGTGTTATGATAGACTATATAAATTTGTGAGAGGATAGATCAATTTTTGCTAAATAGAGTGTAGTTTTACTTGGATTCTATGAAGTAATGGGTGTGTTTTCCTCTAATGCACATGTCCTAGATTATACCCCATAATAAATCATTATCATTTTTGGTCAAACTCCATTAAAGTGACTAGAGTGAAGGCAATGGGGATTTGACCCTTCAAACCACACAATTAGACAACAATTACCAATTTCACAAACTTGTTTTACATGTATCAAAAGTTACATTGAGGATTTCACTAGTAAATTTGTTTATCCTAGTTGGGTGGCCATAACTAGTTTAAGTTGTGCTTGTTTGCCTCTTTTTCACATCTTATTTGAAAAACTTAAAAACATGTTAATGCATCTAAGTCAAAAATTGATATTCCAAAATCCACGATATAAAAATATGTTTGATTCAACCCTTGTTTTAGCAATAAAACAAGGTGAAACTCTATCCGAGTTTAACCGCATTTATCAAACATCAAGACCTAAATCTTTAAAGAAATTCAGCCTCATTTTTTAACAAAACAATCTGAAACTTTGCTAAAACTAAACCAACCCTTTTAACATCTAATATTAAAATTTCTAATCTAGTTTATTGATGCAACAATGGTGTTACAATGCCGAATTTTACATAGAATCCTTAGTGGTATTCATCAAATCTAAAACCTAAGTTAAACATGCTTTTACAACTTTTATGCCAACACAATATACCTAGAATCTCTAATGGTATTCACTAAATCCAATACCTAGGTAAAACATCCTTTTACGAGCATAATAATGAAAAACATTACGTACTATCCGTAGTGGTATTCACCAAATAGAAAACCTAGCTAAAATGGTTGTTTACAACCATTATGCTCGTAAAATTTATCTACAAATGCATAACAAACAACGATAAAAATCCAAAATCTAGATAAAACGTCTTTTTATAGCTGTTATGCTAGACGATTTTCATTAGAATCCTTATAAACATCAAACATCCTCAAAATATACGTTGAACCTAACACTTTGCAGTTGTACACTGCCCAAATTTATCCGGAGCTCATATAAACCAGAATTACTCAATCGAACACCTATGTCAAAATTTTAAGCAAACAATGACACCTATCTTGCGTCTAATTTGTGGATGTCACAAACGCAACCCCCTGCCACATAGACTTATTGATCATCTATCATATGATGAACTTAGTCTTGAAGATCACAGTAGTGAGGAGGAGGAAATAAACGGCATGTTCAAACACAATTTGGCTCAAGTAGACAACTTCTTATTAAAAATCAAAGGTACATTTCCATCGTTTAGTCAAATTAGGCGCTAAACTTCTTCCTAATTTTGACCCTTCTTTCCTAAGAAGCATGATATGTATGGGGAAGAAAAATTCAATCATGTGTCTCTTAATGATGTAGATGACATCTTAAACCTAGGCCACGCATATACATATGGAAATCCTAAGCCAAACAAGGAAGAATCCAATTCGAATATACCTCCAAACTCATTTAAAACTAACCGTTGAATACCCCTTATCAAGATAAAATATGACAAGGAAAAAGAGGTTGATGACCAACCTTATACGCCTCATAACGAATAATTAACGATTCAAGAACATTTGCCAATTTTGAGTCACCAACTCAAAGTTTAGCTTCTCACATACACATGAAGAAGCTTAAGGTGAGTCGAGAAACATTTGAAACACTTAACCGCTATGACAAAGCCTCTAAATCAAAATGAAAGATGTACTTACTGGTTTACAAAAGAATGGTACTGGACACAACAAGAAGTATCACTTTGAAGAGCTATGTCCCTACCCCTTTGATAAGGAAATGATAGACATCCCCTTCCCTATAGGATTTGATTGCCACAAATTTGATAAATAGTGTGGGAAGAGGGACCCTCAAGATCATGTCAAAGACTTCTTCATGGCTAGCTAAGAAATCACTTATAGTGATAATTATTTTATTCGACTATTATCACATAGTTTAGAGGCCAAGCTTTAGAACGGTTCCTACACCTCCCTAAAGGATAAATGTCCACGCTTGCAAAAATCTCTACAAGATTTTTCACACACTTCTCCATCAACATGGAGAGTGATATAACAATGCTCAACCTTTGTAATACCAAACATTGTAACATTAAATACTTCTCAACATTCTTTAAAAATAATTGGTCACCATATGTGTGCCCAATCTACATCCTATGATTACTTTCTACCTCCAAATGCAGCACGTAAGAATGTTTGAGGAGGTCAATGAAAAGGCAGTAATAAATTAAGAGGGTTCTCTTAGCAAAGGAGGTTGTAAAACCATATCATAGAGACTATGATAATAAACCTAATGACAAATCTAAATTCTTTAACAAAAATAAGAATGTCATTGGTTATAGAGTTGCAAACTCTAAAAACATCTAAGCAATAAGAAACACTCCACCACTGATAATCGATAGAGGGATTCCTAAACAAGAAAGAAAATGTAAATATTACACACCAATGGGTGAATCTCTATCCTCTATAATATACCAACTTGAATTAGCACACATGATAATATTTAGTAATACAAAGTCATTCGATGATAACGTCTAAAAGCTTGTATAGTATAAGGAAAATGCATACTACGAATACCACCGCATCAAACACCACAACATCGATCGACGTATGAATCTCAAAACCTGTATCTGAGACTTTCTGGACCATGGACACAGAATTCTACACTCAAGAGGCCACCAAATCATAAATTAATAATCTAGGAATCTATAAAGAGTTCTTTCCCAAACATAAGTTACAACAAGCAGAACAAAATTTGGATCAAGGTCAATCCTCACAAGGTAAAAACAATCATGTTTCCACTAAGGCATCCTATTATTTTGATTCTCTCATCGGCTATATTACTCATATCATCAATCAAAATCCAATCGCAGAAGTGTGTCGTTTTAATGTGACACACTTGCATCACTCTCCTAGGACCTACTTTGTCCACTCCTTTATATGGTCATTAGATCTCTTAGAGTAGCTTGTGAAAATGTCTACAAAGATTTCTATCTTCGACATTCTTGAAATATCTATTGTTCATAAATATATCCTCTATAATAGGTCTTCCAAGTGTCATATGTTCCCGCAAACATTAATCCTTCGCACTTACAAGACTTAGTAACACAAATCACCCAATCGGAGCAAATCAATTTTTTAGACAAGGGTAAAAGTTGGGGTTTTTAACAAGGACCCTACCTTTATACAAAAAGGGGTCTAAAAACCTAGATTAAGTAAAAATCCCATAAGAATCAAACAATAGAAAGCAGCCAAGCTGCAACAACTATAACACTAAAACAAAGTGAAAAACCAGCAAAAGGAGGCCTAAACACATCCAAAAGGAACTAACTAATTGAGAATTTTTTAGAAAGTTTCCTTCATTACCTCTATCTCATTGTGGAGGTTCTTCAAATAGACCATATTGGGGTCTACAATATTATCCTTTCCCAAATATTTTTCTTTTCCATTTTTGTGTCCACATTGTTATGTTAAGAATCCCAGGGAGCACAAATTTGGTCCACCTACAAGGAGAGGAAATCCAAAACATCTTTGCATGAGGAAGCAAATCATTTTTAGCCAAAGTGAGATCCCATAAGAAAATTATATCCATGACAAATTATATCCATGACTTACCTTTGTACATTAAGATCATCATTACTTGAAAGAAAATCAAATGGTTGTTTTGTCATTACACAAAATCTCACACTTAATACTATTAGATCATGCCTCTAGTATGTCATTATATGCATGATTCCTAAGCAAGAGGACTAGATATTAACAACACTTGTTTTGCTTTTACATTGTTTTATCCATTTTATACTTTTGTCATTTGATTTTCTAAAATTGCTACTTTTCTTTAAGACATTGGACAACATGTGGCATAGCTCAAGATTTACTGTTCTATCCTCCGAGTATCTTGTACACTACCACCCATTAGGGATAGGAGCACCCAAGTGCTATTGTCCCCTTTGGGTGCTTTTGTCTTTCCCCCTTATCTCAAATTTAAAATGTCACATTGACTATTATCTTTTCTAAATTACTACCTATCACTTTGGGTTGGCATTTTTAGTTGTTAATGACGAAATTCAAACAAGGGAAGCATACATATACATGTTTTACTTACTATTCAAAGGGTCAAACACACAACTACACAAAATGGGTCAATTATTATTTATCTATCTACTTGGGAAAAAGCAATATTCAACGATGCATTTTGGGTTGTATTATTCAATGAATAAAAAGGTATATTTTTAAACTCCATCTCACACATTCATCTTGGGGAAAAGTAATTGTAGCCCTCTATCTTCATGCGCGATCGCACAAGGGAAACTTAGCTTCAAGCGCCGACTCAATTATCTCACATATACACTAGACCTACATTGAGTCCGAAATAATGCAACGCTTGGTGCCAATCACACATGGGGTTCATTAGGTAGGCAATATCCTAGCACGTTTATTCATATTGAGGTAATTAAAATCAATAAAAACAAAATCAATATACTGGTAGACATTAGGGGGTGAAAGGGTTTAATTTATTAATATTGAATTAGGTATTGGGGGTAGGTTAGAGAGGTGGGCCAGAGGAGAGATAAGGTTAATTTTAATATAAAAGTAGAAACTTTGAACCCTAGTTTTAAAAACTAAATATCTTAAACTTACAAAATGAGTGTGGTTATAAAGTTAAATTATAATATTTTTTTGAATAAGAATATCTCAATTAGGAGATTCTTAACCAAGAAATAATAAGATGGTAGAAGACTAGAATTAAGTATGTTTTTCAACATAAATGATATTATTTCACCATCTTAATTATTTGAAGAACTATTTATAAATGATTAAATCTTAACATTAAGGTAATATGTAATAGGTATTGATTGGATTCAAACTCTCTTTCTAGAGAAAATAGATATTAAGAAAATAATAAGTGAGTAGGAAACATGATATATTTTTTGTTTGATATAACAAGGTAGGAATAAAAAGGATTAAATAAAATTGCAATGAAAAAATGGGTAAGGTACATGGATAAAATAAGGGGTATTTTCATTCTAATAATTTAACAGGAGGGACTATTATCAATTAAATAATTAAAGGTAAAAACAAACATTAAGAGTATTCTTTAATATCCTTTTAACGAATGTGCTATACAATATTTTTACTAAGTGAACCCCATGCAATCACATTGGGGTGACTATCGAGGTCAGCTCAAATCAAGCATATGCATTGTTTATTCCATCTAATGTGTGCTTGAGCCTTGTAAAAGTACCTAGGGTTTGTTTTGAATGTTTAGTTTTAACAATGAAGCCCTACAAAGCAAAGCCGAGTGAAAAGAGTGAAAGGAAGAAAAGATCATCGCACCTTGAAAAATTAGATCCGAGTTGATGCCAGGACAATAGCGCCCATTTCGAACACTAGCACTGGGGTGGTTTTGTCCTCCTTTGGATGGTACTAACCGGAGGATTTTCAGATCCTTATTATCAAGACGAAACTTACATAGTTTAGATCCAACCTATTCCACTCATTCTCTATCCCAAAAGCAATCCAGGAACTCAGATACAAGCTAAGTCACTCTTATCTCTCTATTGCTCACACTTACTTGTTATTGAATGTTAGATCTCCCTCAATTCACACAATGTCCCTCTCTGCTATAAACCGTGTTATATGTGTATCCTGGGTTGCCACATCACTTGTGGAGGTAGCTAAATCTGTAGTAAGCCACACTACCTCGCCTATCAGCCTAAAAATCATGGTATCACCCTTCGTACGTGGTTCTACGGTAGTCAACGTAACAATCTCTTCCTCTCTCAAAAATATCTATGTGGATAGCACCAGAACTACCCACTGCAATGTTGGCACTGTACTAGACGACCTTACTCCATCTCCCTCGGTACTTGACCCTGCCGACCCACTGGATCCTATCTACATCGGGGTTGGTCCCCCTTCACCTGTACCATCCCTCCCATCTCCATCTCTCTCGTCCGCATCTCCTCCCATACTCCCTGACATTGAAATTAAATATGGCTACACCTCATATTCCATAAAGCGCAAGTGTGTATATGCAAGCGATAAAAATGGATGAAGCCATGGTAAAGATTTACAAACCGCCGAGACAAGAAAGAGCTAAATTGAACCAATGTTAAATTGTGGGTGACAATATAATTCGAACTCTTAAGAGTGTTGTATGAAGAATAAATCAAAGCGGGCATACCAAGTAGAGGAGAACCATTCCAAGGGTCGTGATGTTGAATATTCAAGAACCAAGAACCTTTAATCCAACTTTTCCTTCAACATTTGGTGCAGGTGGAAGATAAGTTTCCTCGTCGACAATGTTTTGTGAAACAACAACCTGCTAAGTGTAACCAGCACGTAAAAACTACACGGTCGACTGCTCGAAGTTGAAATTCAATGACCAAAATTTTATGCAGCTTCCGAGCCAAGATTCAACACTCGGACCTGCCTGTTTCGACTGCAGCGTCCCCACCACTCCCCCTGCACGCCGGATAAGGCTCTGCGCAGGAACATTTTCCTTTTTGCATAAAAACTTAATTTAATCCTATGATCCTCACAATATGGAATTACGAAGACATCAAAGAACACATTATCCAAATCAGATCATTGAGAAGTGGCACAAAGATGTATAGGAAAATAATTTATCAACAAGAACTCCTGCTTCCGATTATTATTTTTAAGTTACGCCTTATACGAGATTATGTATAGGCTTGTTGAAAGATATTTTATTAGAAGATATGGCATCAGATGGTGAATAAAATTATACTGGTGACTTCAACTTAGTGAGGAGAAGTTTGACTACCACGTGAGCGCAGATTGGTTTGACCCAAGCATATTTTATACCAAACATCCATAAATTCACAAAAATAATATGAATGCTAATACTTGAGTTGGATCTATCAAACGCGTTAGCACTAATGTAATGTGACTCGAGAGCTGTAAATTATCCTTACAATTTAACTGAGCAATACGTGTTACATGCACAGAAATAACATTGACATAGAAAACCTCTTAGATATATAAGAATACGCCATCGAGTAAATACTCAATTGAGATGATGTATAAGACTGTAATAGATGTCAATTGTCAAGATGTTATAGTAATATCATATAAATCGTAAAAGAAACCACTGAAACAATTCTTACGCTCATCTATAGTCAACTAAATGATATAAAAATTCATATGTCAAGAAAATTGCAAACATTACAATTCCCCTTAATAAATCAAAATAACAATCTCCCTTCCATGGATTTTACACTAGCTAGCTCCTTAGAAAAATCTATATTACTATATGTGACATTACATGTTTATAGGTGTTGTTTTTCCTATAATCAAGGAGATTTGTTTACCATCAAACCATTATCTCCCAAAACATTTCTATTACAAGTGTTTTGTTATTCACGTACCAACTCACTCTCCGAAATATGTAATGGTGAATAGTTACACATGTAACATACTTAAGTGACACACTAATTATATGACTTGAATTTATATTTCACTTGCATTATTGCAGTGGTACTAAACACATTTTTGCTAACAAGGATAGGTTCTCTCAAAGCTTCATTCAGGGATCTTAAAAACTGATCACATAATTATGTATGATTTCCTCGAGGAAGGGTTGAAAGGGGATGTGCAGAAATTTGTGGCAGAATGCTTGGTGTGTCAATGTAATAAGGGAGAAACTATTAAGTTTCCATGCTTTTAGCAACCTCTATCTATTCTTAGTGAGCAGTAGGTAGAGGTTTCCATCAATTTCATCACAAGACTATCAAAATATTAAGGGAAAAGTATAATTATGGTAGTTGTGGATAAACTCGTCAAATATGTCTTGTCTCATCCTTTTACAATAAGTACAATTGCTATATCTTTTATGGATATGGTCCATAAGCTATATGGAACACCCAAAATTATAGTACGTGATAACGATCCTATATTTATTAGCAATTTTTAGACTGATTTATTCTAATGTTTAGGTACTCAATTGGCTCGTAATTCATCACATCATCCCCAATCAAATAGACAAAAAGAGGTAGTGAACAAATGTTCGGAAGGGTATGCGCGTTGCTTTTCTTCAAATAAATAGAAGGCATTGGTTTAGTGGCTACCACTTATAGAATCGTGGTATAACACTTCATTTCATACATCGTCCAAAATGTCCCCATTTTTGGCATTATATGGATATCATCCACCATCCCTCACCTCAAACTTGAGGGTCCATCCCAAAATAATAGTTGAAGAGCACATTCAAAACAAACATGAAGTACTATCTAGTCTTACAGAGAATTTGGTATTGACTCAAAATCGCATGAGACATCAAGTTGATCAACACCATAGTGAGCAAAGCTTTGAGGTGGGAGACGTTTTTTGTACGATTGCATCCATATTAGCAACTATCTATGAAGCAATAGAAAAAATATAACAATTTTTTGCCTAAATACTATGGCCCTTATCAAGTGTTGCAAAAAATTGGTAGTGTGGCATAAAAGCTAGAGCTTCCTCACTCAACTAAAATACATCCAATTTTCCATATTTCTTGCTTCAAGAAGGTCATTGGAAAAAAGGTTTCTTCTAAGTTTGTGTTACATTTGAGTTTGATGAGGAGGCACATATCATCTTGGATCCTGAAAGAATCTTAAATATACACATACTAGGAAGTTGAGGACAAGGGTCACCATTGAGCATCTAATAAAGTGGAAGAATTTGAACATTGGAGATGTAACATGGGAAGATGAAACATTATGGTAGACGCATCGAGATCTTACCAACATTGGGAATAATGTTGCTTTGAAGGGGAGGGGCATGCTACACCCTTAATCATAGGTCATATATTGCAAAATATGTATAGCCGAGATGTGGTTAACATTATCTCCAAAAATTTCATATCATATTTAGGTATGTTTTCATATGTTTAGTAGGTCCTCCTTTGATGCTTTGCATAGTATAGTAGGGTATATATAGGACTTATTACGTGGTAGATGAGTATCATATTGAGCACTTGATTCTTATTATATGGTTTGAAGATTGCCCCCTCAAAGTGGCTAAGTTATTCTACTTGCATATTGTGATCATTTATCTATGTTTTGCTCTTATTTGGTGTTATATTGCTACTGATGTTCAAATCTAAGTAATTTCATTACAAGTGGTATCAAAGTAACCACTCAAGTTCAAGTTACAGAGCGGGTGACAAGGAGGTATGTGGGCCCAAAGTTTAAAGTTCGGGATGCAAAGCATGGTGGGATAATATAAACTTTGATCATGGATTTCACTAATACCTCAAGGGTTTGGTGTAACAACGCATTAATTACTAAAATAATGGGAAAATTGAGTTATAAAAAGAGAAAAGGACCCAATTCTATATGAGGAGCCATGTCTAGCATTCCAGAGTGAGCATGAATCACTCTTTATGGAAAAACATTTTTAAGGAAGACAACCGGCATTTGCGAACCAATTTAAAAATGATATGGAGTACATGATGAATATGCGAGAAAACATTGTCTCGCCCGATGTGAAAGGATTGCTCCAAGAACAGCTGAGATACAACGACGCTATGTACAGTCTTTAATATCAACTTGAAGAAAAAGAAGCATTTTGTGAAGAAATTCAACAAGACCTAACCATCTTGTACTTGGAGAATTTGAAGAAATGAAAGGAAAGAAGATAAGTGTCACAAATACAAAGATAAAAAAGGAAGAAAACATTGTATGTTTTTCTTCTTCTACACATTCTAATAATTATCCACATGTGATTGGCAGTTTTGAAAAACACAAAAAGGTATTGGTTTCAATTTGTTAAATAAAATGGGGTATAATGGACAAGGCCTTGGAAAAGATGGACAAGGAATTTAGGAACCTCTAAAAGTAGAAAAGAGACCCAAGAATTTTGGTCTCAAGTACACTAGGGAATCATCTCAACCCACCATTGAAGCATGCATCCAAAACAATCTACTCAACATTGGTGTGATCTTCCTATTCATGCATATGAGAAGTATTCGATTCATCTCGTCATTTGCAGTCATTGTAGTAGAGAAGGTCGCAAGTCTAATTATTGTTGGAATTTTCATCCTTGTGATAATTCTCGGAAGTGGAACCATAGCAATTCTACATGTTGGTTTTCTGATATCCCTACATAGCGGTCTTCCAAAATGGTGAACAAGGATTTCATGTGGGCCACCACACTTAAGTGTAACGAAATCACTTTTGCACTCCAAATTTCCTATGTACATCAAAGGTCAATCCTACAAGCAATGGGGCCAATTACTTTTCAAAGAAGGGAAAATGATTTGAATGAGCACTCATAAGCAAGACGAACCTATGGTAGTCTGCCTTAATCAAATTCACCGATTAACCTTTTTGTATATGTGTGGCCCTACTCGCTCTTCTTGTACTCATGTGCTACTTGTCTTTGCCAAAATGTTGCTTCACCAATGGTTTCCTTCCTATGTTGAAGGTGTACGGGCTTATAGTTGACCAAAATTGGGGCTCAACAATAGGATGTGCAAATACTTGGGCATGTGACACTCTCATCAAAACCACATTAGGACCAAGACACGGAATGTGGTGTACTACGATAGGGTATGGGTTGCATAAGTTGGTAATGTAGCGAAAACATTAAAAAAACTAAAGATAAAAACCAATAACTTTAAAAATGCTATACAACTAAATGAAATATCACAAGTCTGTCACATTTGATTCTAGTGAACTATTAATTATTGATTTAGATACATTTATTGAAGAGTGATATGATAATATATTCACATCATTCTTGAGTTTAACTTTATCCATTTACTACTTTCTTATTTTGAACAATTAATATTAGGCCATATAATATATTATGTTATGAGTCATTTAATATTTGGAGTTATCAATTTTTACTAATATTTTTTGTTTTTGGATATCTAGATGGATTGATGAATATCCATTAACCTAGAGTTTTGAATAGTGGAGTTTTAATATAAGTTGAGTGTCATCCATCAACTTCACTTGGAACAACACATACTACAAATAAATCATTAGATTTAAACTTACAACTTAAATTAGCCGAGGCTGAATGAACCGAACTGAAAAACTATATATAAATGCACAATATTAGACTTTGTTTTTGAGACTAACCAATATTTAATAATATTGTTAGACTTTGCTTTTGAGACTAACCATTATATGAACTAAATTCGAGAGATATATTCACTCAAAGTTGTGGAGTACAATCCCAAAAGAAGTATCAAATTATGTCCTAACAAGGGAAATAAAATCACACGACCTGCTACTTATAGACTCAAAGCTAATGATGGCTTAGATAGAGTTTGAAATGCATGTGTTGGTGTTAATATTTGTACGGTCTTTAGATAGGCTTGAAAGACATCCGCTGTTTGTAATTCTATATTCTATTGTTTGCCTTGCATATTTTTCCGCCAACTTGCACGTTAAAATGGTATCCGTACTTATATACCTGTCTTGTCCTAATGCCAAACCGGCAAGCTGCAAACCAGATATTAAACAATGGCTCTTTTTCATGGTTTCTTCTGTACCTATTAACCATTAAATCTAATGCACTGCAAAATCCTATCAAGAACCAGATTCTACACTCAGGTCTGGACAAGCATATATTGAACACCCTTCCAAGCCATTGTGGGGAAGCTATTATAATTGAACATCTACAAATCCTCCTGTAAATCATAAAATTAAAGCACTGCAAAATCCATAAAGAATATAGTTCTTTATTTCCAAACATCTAGCTTGCAGAGATGGCTCAATCATTACACACACAATACCATATTTTGTTTCAAAAACTAATGCAACTCCACATCAACACAATTCTTCCTCTCCCCAAAAATAAAGATTTTGTTTATGAAAGTTTTTCTGACCATCTCAGTTTTAATCTGTCCCTCTCTCCAAATAAATCAAAATCCAGATGCATATATATAATACATTTCAGCACCATGCCAATCTTACTATTCTATTGCATTACACACATATTCTATTGCATTACACACAGAATTTCTTTATATTTCATTTAGGGCACACGCGAGAATACCTGTTGCCGGACTACTAATCGAGCTTGCTTCTGCATCACGGGGCACAGTAAACTCGTAATCCATTCCTTCTCACCATGGCCCCTCCCCATTCTGAATAATCAATGTGCAGCAACACCGCATTAGATTAGACCACATCCATGAGAAAGATATCGAATTTATTCAGACTTCAAACGAACAATAAGAACACCAACATCGTGTCTGTAAAACAATACCCACAGAACTAAAATGGAAATACCTATTCCTCTTTCTAAAAGAAAACTAATGTTAGCTACCCATTGGCCCATGGGTATTACTTTGAACTGTCGCACTTCATCACCCTCAGTGTACCAATACAAAGGACTTTTTACTCTGCTCATTTTGATATTGATTTTTAAACCATAGACAGACCTCCTGCAAGGACTCCCTCAACTCAGTACAAAATGGTACAATAGCCTAATTTGAACCAAAATATAATTGAGTTTATTCTGTCATTTCCACTGCGTTCACGTGAAAATGTGTACCTACTGTTTATAGAAAATCATATATATATATACACACACACATGCATTGGTGTTATTTTTACCACAGACTTCATTGTCATTTGTTTAGCTTTTATTAGAATTGCATAAAAGGACACTCACCTCAAATGATAATGGCATTTCCTGTTTTGTCCCAGCTAATGTAGTCCTTTCTGCTCTTATGCAAGCGAGTTGAAATGCCCACTTGGGCATTGCAACTTGTGATTTTTTTGCCAACTTGGGCAGTGCAACTTGTAAGTTGTGATGTCTCCTCATTTTACATCCATGATCCAACCTATTGCTTCTCTTTCCCCATCCATATCGTTTGACCTATTCTTCTCCTTTGAGGAGTTATAATGGTACAGCTCTATTCTTTATCATTTGTTTTGTGAACTATAATTGCTTTCCTAACAGTAGTGTTCTGAAGTTTTCAAACGAATGTCATGCATAATTTCTTTCCATTTTCTGAAATCTGAGGCATCCCAAAAATAGGTAAATATTAGAAGCTCTAATAATAGGTTATACATTTTCACTTTGTCATATGTTGAAGATGTGGAGTCTATCTCCAAGATGAAGTGGCAGCTTGCATTTTCCTTGCTTTTGGGAGGAATGCATGGCTATGGATAGAAATAGCAGTCTTAGTAACAGACGGGAGTTGTTATTTTTATGTTTATCTTATTTATATGCATGTCTTATTTATAAGCATGTTATATTTAGGTTGCTTGTGGTTGAAGCAAATTTTTACAAAGAGGTGCACAAGTTATATATATATGTGCATGGATTTACTCTTTAGAATATGAAAAAAGATAATTGTATTGTATTCCTCTGGACTGAATAAAAGAGAAGATTGGCTTGTTTCTAGTGGATGTAGCCCACATTGGGTGAACCATGTTAAATCTTGGGTTTATCTTGTGATTGCATGTTTATATTATTTAAGTTTTAATTCTATTTTATTTTTCATCTGTGTTTCGATCCTAACAACTGGTATCAGAGCAGGATTTTGTTTTGGTAGAAAAAGCTCACATGAGAGTTTCTTGTTTGAGTGGGAGCAATGACGAAGATAGCAAGTTCAAGGTTGAGAATTTTAACGGCTAGAACTTTCAACTATGGAAGATGCAGTTGGAGAACTACCTATATCAGAAGGATCTTTATCTACCATTGAAAGGGAAAGATTTAAAGCCAACATCTATGAAAGATGAAGAATGGGATATTCTTGATCGGAAGGCACTTTGTGAACGATATGGTTGTGCTTGGCAGCTATGGTAGCTTTCAATATTTCTACAGAAAAGACAAAAGTAGATCTAATGGAAAAATTGGGTAAATTGTATGAAAAACCCTCATCCTCCAATAAGGTATTTCTCATGAAAAGTTTGTTTAATATGAAGATGTCAGAAGGTGATTTAGTAAATGATCATTTGAATGAATTCAACATGGTTACTAATCAATTAAGCTCTATAGGAGTAAGTTTTGATGATGAAGTTAGAGCTCTTTTAATTTTGTGCTCATTGCTTGAAAGTTGAAATACTTTGGTTATGGCTATGAGTAATTTTGTTTCTGGTTCAAACACTTTAAAGTTTGATGATGTTATTGGTGTGATTCTTAGTGAAGAGATAAGAAAAAAAGTACAAAAGAGTCATCCGGTAATGCTTTGAGTGTAGAGAACATGGGAAGATAGACGGAAAAAGAAGAAGGTCATGAACACCGTGGAAAGTCTAAGAAGGGCAGATCTAAATCTAAAACAGATGGTATCTTTGGACTTGTGTTAAAGCGAGGACATGCAAAGAAAGATTGTTGGTCTTTAAAATCGGAGAAAGATCAACAACAAGGGAGCAAAGAGGCAAACGCGTGCTTGGTGACGTGTTACAAGATGCTCTTCTTTCTTTAGATAATAAATCAAAATCTTGGGTTTTAGATTCGTGGTCATTTCATACAACTTCTCATGGACGGAATTTTTAAGATTATGTTCAAGGAATTTTGGACAGGTATATCTTAGTGATGATGAGCCATGTAACATTGTTGGAAAACGCAATGTTCATGTTAAATTGCATAATGGTAACACTTGGGTGTTGAAGAATGTCAAACATGTTCCTAGCTTGAGGAATCTAATTTCTGCAGGGAAATTAGGAGATGAGGGTTGTATGGTTATATTTACAATAGATTCTTGGAAAGTTACCAAGGGTTCTCTTGTGGTAGCAAGAGGTAAGAAAGTAGGTACTTTGTATTTATCCATTGTTAGTATTGATCCATCTTCTATTTTAGCTACTACAGGTATAGACACAACTCTATGGCATCACAGACTTGGCCATATGAGTGAGAAGGGGATGAAGATTTTACATTCACAGGGAAAGTTGTCAGATTTGAAAAACATAGACCTGGACTTTTGTGAGCATTGTGTGTATGGGAAACAAAAGCATGTGAGATTTCTCAAGGTTGGATCAACCAAGAAGGAGCACAAGTTAGAGCTTGTTCATAAAGATGCATGGGGGCCATCTCGTATCTTCTCTTAGTGGTTCACGGTATTATGTTACTTTTATTGATGATGCTACAGGAAGGCTTGGGTTTACTTGTATAAAGAAGGAATTTGATGTATTTAATACCTTTAAGAAATGGAAAGCTTTGCTTGAGAATGAAACTGGTTTGAAGTTGAAGTGTCTTAGAACAAATAATGGTGGAGAGTACTTGCAAATGAATTTAATAACTATTGTTCACATAATGGAATTTGTACAGGTGAAGACAATTCCTAGAACACCACAACATAATGGTGTGTCAGAAAGAATGAACAAGACTATTATGGAGCGCGCAAAGAGCATAAGATTGCATGGTGGATTTCTCTTACAGTCTTGGGTAGATGTTGTAGATATTGTTGTTTACTTAATTAACAGAGGACCTTCAAGTGGTTTGGAAGGTGGAGTACCGAAGGAGGTTTGGATTGGTAAGGAGGTAAACTATTCTTTTCTGAAAGTTTTTGGATGTGAAGCATTTGTTCACATTCATAAAGAGAATAGGACCAAGCTAGAAGCTAAGTCAAAGAAATGGACTTTCATTGGATATGGCACTGATGATTTTGGATTCCGGTTGTGGAGTTTGGATGAGAAGAAAATCATTAGGAGTAGGGATATTATTTTCAATGAAAGGGTTATGTATAGGGAACAACTACAGGTTAAGAAGCTGGAAAAGTCTAAAATGTAGCACTTGATGAGATAAAAGATAGAGAAGTGCTCAAAGGAATGGAAAATCAACAAGTTGGCATCAATCCTGACACAGTCGGTGTTGATTCTATAGATCAAAATCAGCAAGAATAACAAGAGCCTCAAAATCTAGAAAATCTTGTAAGACATTCTACTAGGGTAAGTAAACCTCCTGCACGATTATCTTCGTATGAGCTTTACTATTGTTTATTTGCATATGGTGGAGAACCGTAGAAAGTTTTGAAGAAGCAATGCGGTAGAAACATGAAAAAAGTTGGAGCTGTGTATGGATGAGGAGATGGAGTCTCGGATCACAACCAAACTTGGGATTTGGTTCGGTTACTGCAATAAATAGAGTATTGCGAACAAGTGGGTTACGGAGTTGAAGGAATAAGAAGGTGACAAAAGAGATACAAGGAAAGAGTTGTTGTGAAGGGATTTGCAGGAAAAAGGTATAGACTTTGATAAAATTTTCTCTCATGTTGTTAAAATGACTTCAATTAGAACTATTTTAAGTTTGGTAGTTGTGGAAGATTTGCATCTTGAACAATTAGATGTAAAGACTGCTTTTCTTCATGGTGATTTGGAGGAAGAAATATATATGGAGCAGCCACAGGGATATGAAGTCATGGGGAAGGAGAATTTGGTGTGCAGATTGAAGAAGAACTTGTATTGCCTTAAGCAAGCTCCAAGGCAGTGGTATTTGAGTTTTGGCATGTTCATAATAGAACAAGGTTACTCTAGATGTCATTCTAATCTCTGTGTTTATTTTAAGAGACTAGATAATGGCACCTATATTATCTTATTGTTGCATGTGGATGACATGCTTGTGGCAAGGTCAAACTTGTAAGATATAAATGAGCTAAAGAGACAGTTAGCCAATACATTTGCCATGAAGGCTTTAGGTGCACCAAAGAAAATTCTTAGCATGAGAATCAATAGAGATAGAAAGAGTAAAATACTGACTTTGTCTCAAGAAGAGTATGTAAACAAGGTGTTGGACAGGTTTAGGATGCAGGATGCAAAACTAGTAAGTACACCATTGGCAGGGCACTTCAAGTTGAGTAAAGAACAATGTCCTAAAACATATGAAGAGATTAAATATATGTCTAGAGTTCCATACACTTAGGCGGTTGGAAGTTTGATGTATGCTTATGGTATGCATAAGACCGGACATTTCCCATGCGGTGGGAGTTGTCATGTAGATAAATGAGTGATCCAAGAAAGGAGCACCTTTGGAATGCGGTTCGAAGTGATTCTCAGATACTTGAGAGGGACCAGTAGCAGGAAGTTGTGCTATGGAGGGTCAGAGGTTTCTTTACATGGATATGTTGATGCAGACATGGCTGGAGATTTGGATGGTAGGAGGAGCACCACAGGTTATGTATTCATTGTTGGTGGCACGACATTTAGTTGGATTTCTAAACTGCAGAAGATTGTTGCCTTGTCTACTACAGAGGCGCGAGTATGTTCTACTACTGTACAGAAGCAAAGCAAGGAGCTGATATGAATGCGGTGGTTCATGGAAGAGTTGGGAAAGAAGCAGGAGGATTACATGTTATTCAATGATAGTCGAGTGTAATTCATCTTGCCAAGAACTCAACATTCCATTCGAGAACCAAACATATACAACTCAGGTATCACTTCATTAGATCAGTTTTGGAGGATGGACAATTGATGTTGGAGAAGATCCATACAAGTCGAATCTTGTTGATATGTTGACAAAGGTGGTGAAAAAGAGAAGCTGGAAGGTTGTTCGGCTTCGATAGGTCTTCAAGATTGATCTTGAAGAAGAGAAACAAGTTAGAGAAGAGTCTGAGGATGAGCTGTAACAATGGGTTGTAGTAGTTAGTCTCCAAGTGGGAGATTGTTGAAGATGTGGAGTCTAACTACAAGATGAAGTGGCAGTTTGCTTTTTCCTTGCTTTTGGGAGGAATGCATGGCCATGGATAAAAATAGCATTGTCTTATTAATAGACAGGAGTTGTTATTTTTATGTTTATCTTATTTATATGCATGTCTTATTTATAAGCATGCTATATTTAGGTTGTTTGTGGTTGAAGCAAACTTTTACAAAGAGGTGCACAAGTTGAATATATGTACATGGATTTACTCTTTACAATATGAAAAAGAGAGAATTGTATTGTATTCCTCTAGAATGAATAAAGGAGAAGGTTGGCTTGTTTTTAGTGGATGTAACCCACATTTGGTGAACCACGTTAAATCTTGGGTTTATCTTGTGATTGCATGCTTATATTATTTCTGTTTTAATTCTATTTTATTGCTCATTTGTGTTTCGATCCTTACATTATATAGATAATGAATAAAATGTAGTAATGGTTATGTTGAGAGGTGTTTTAAAATGTTAGTGGAGGGACAATGAGTTGTAATGTCTATGAGTGTGCCCACTTTTCATTCCAACCTCAAATTTGACATCTATTTGACCATCACTAAGTATATTTTCTTTTTCCTTGTAGAAGTCAATCAAATCGTAATATCTTGATCATGTAATGGAGCCCAATGTTTTCTCCGTAAATATCAATTTGAGCCACTTACACATTAGTGTAGTTAAATTCACACTATTTAGTGAAATACTTATATAGAAGGTAACAATTTTTTTAATAATTGTAATATCCATAAAATCTAAAATAAGGGCCTTGAGATTAATATCTCACGACATTTTTGAAATAAATATTTTAAAGATATCTATATTATTTTTAACAACAATTGGTGTGTTGTCACCGTTGAATGCTTAATTTGGATCAAGTATATCAAAACAAGTTAGATCATGTATGTAATATAGAATAAAGTCACAATACAAGAAGTTTGGGTTGGATTAGTGTGTATGACCTCCTTAAATTTTTCAAATGTTCAAGTTAGATCATGTATGTATTATAGAACAAAGTCATGATACAAGAATTTTCGATTGGATTGGTGTGCATGACCTCCTTAAAATTTTCAAATGTTTTGGATTTTCCTTGCCACAATGGAAGGAATCCTCTTTCCAAAAAGTTGTGAGTGGTATTGTTTAATTTCCATAATTATTGACAAACTTGCACTCTATCCTATTTTAATAAGAACTCCCTAAATTTATTAAGGGTTTTAGCTGATTTCCACTTCATTGTGACCTTGATCTTGTTAAGGTCCACATTTAATATTTTGTAAGGGAAAATGTGAATGAAGAACTTAGCCTCTTTGAATCCAAAAGCAAACTTACAAGGTTTCACATTTAGTTGATGTTGTTTGAGAGAGAAAAATATTTTATCAACATTGAGCATACATTCTTCATATGTGTGGTGCACATCTTAGGTGAGATGAATTGCATGAATCACCCATGTGGGTGATATCCCACTTATATTTTAAGGATCCCTCTATTTCTTCAATTATGCCAACACACGAAGTGACTTAACTTGAGTCACCCCTATGGGGATTCCTCTCCCTCTCCATTTAGCAACATATGTGGTTTTAGTTTTTACATGGTTTGGTGGGCTTGTAGACTTGTAGTCCACAACATTGACATTCCCGTGTTAGGTAGATTGATGGGTTTCACAATAGTATCTCCATTGATGTGGACTACATCCTATGCCTGTAAACGGATGACATCTTGATAATACCAACTCATAATAGTCTTCATTACCTAAACGTGATCCCCAATGATGGGAATTGGGAAAATCATTCCATATTAGTTCTCCCCTTAACTCATTCTCCTCAACCAACTCATGCCCAAAATCTTGTGTCACGTGGCTTAGCCTTGCGACCTTCTATGTATGTTATGCTTTTTCCAATAACTCATGGTATAAGGGATCGCTCCACTTTCTTTAGCGCAACATCACATTAATTCCCATGTCCTCATTTGGAGTGAGCTCTACAATGTTATCCTTTGTTCTTGTAGACAAAAAATCTATACACTTGGGTACATTTCTAGGTCCTAAAGCATACTAATGTATACATGATTCCTAAGCAAGAAAACTAGTGGTTGATAACTCCTTTTGGCCTTTTTGCTTTATCTCTTTCATTATTACTTTGGGACTTACATGTCTCATAGCCTTAATGGTACTTGATTGATTTATCTTTTATGGCCTCGTAGACTAGTGCCAAATTAAGACAGAAGCGCCCACGCGCTCATGTACCTCTTGGACTCTCTTGACCCTCTCTACCCTTGCTTTACCCTTCTAGGTATCTTTTACTTTTTGGTCACCTTTTAGTACTTTGGGTCGGCCTTTCAATTTTCAATTACAAAATTCAAACAAGGGAATCATATATATACTTAGTTATTTCTCTCAAATAAGGGGCCAAACACTAAGCATTATCTATTATCACCTAATCTTGCATCAAAGGCACAAGAGCACTTAAGAGGCACACATCTAGCACATCTGATTACATAAAACAAACAAGGGTTGCATCACTCTACATACACAACATAGGGAGGAAGTTCTTTTTATTCCATCTCACAAATTTTGGATACTTGGAGCAATCTAAATCTAGCCTCGCTATCATAGTGCAACTTACACAAAGGTAACCTAGGTCATTACCACACACACACTCATAGAGAAATACATTGAGTCTAAGATATAGTGCAATGCTTGGTCATAAGATCACTCTTTGGTTGAGCGATGAGGTCATTCCAACTCCCCATTCTCGCATCTTATTTATTAGGTTCTATATGGTTTGTGGGTATGTACAGACTAGTTATCTATTTTACGAGTTATACGTATGACCGTCGACATTGGATAAAAACTAGAGTGACAAAAGAGGACTAAAAATGAAGCTTCTCCACCCTAAAAAGGAAAGAACCTAAGGATTTGACTCGACGCTAGTGCTGATCGATCACTGTGCAGCCCCGGACGTTCGTATCCTCCCGTGGGTGCTTCATCATGCACATCTCTGAGTTACTGAACCTACGGAGAGTCTTGACGACACTCTCCCCAATATGTTCTTGTTCCAACATTTCCTCAAACCAAATCACTTCCGAGATCACTCAAAAATTAGATAAGTCATCTTATATCTCTCTAATACATAGGGTTTCATATTATTGTATATGCTTATTATTTACATCTTATTGTAGTTAATCACTTGTATATCATCGCTTATAGTAGTTACTCTAAAATTAATATTAAATCTAATTTAAATAAGATCATTTGGTGAACTCTTTCCTTATATTCCCATTATCGGATCTTTCATGGCTTCCCATCCCTTTGATTCCAATGCTTCCCCATTGTATATCCAGTTCAACTTCATAATCTCCTTGTTAAGCATGTCTTAGTTGATCCTAGATCTGGTCTTAACATATGCACTCGACCTTTCTCCATCAAATAGGACTTTCTGCTACTCATCTCAATCCATCTACTCTTTGTATTTGTGGCTTTGATGCTACACCTAAACAAGTATTGGGCACAATCTCTCTTCCCCTTACTATGGGATCTTACACTCTTAATGTTTTATGTCACATTATGCCTCATGATGTTCCTTATACTATCCTTCTAGGCCATCTTTGGTTACATACTATGCATACACTTCTTTATACCCCTACCATAGCACACAATGCTCTTTGTTACACCTTCTTCCATAGATACTACTACAATAGATTCCACACCTCATATCACTACTCCTAATGATATTCCCTTCATACATGATGCTAATGAAATTACCTACATTACACATCCTTCTCCTCTTTGGGTGCACCCTAGTGCTACTAATTTACATGATCAATTCTCTATTAGTACCCATGATACTCCTCCCATTATGTCTCACTCTCGATACACTTCTATTGATCATATGCTTAGTGCTTCCAATGTTACATCTCTCTCTCGCACCTTCCTCATCATAAGTTAGAGCATTGTATGTTGGTTTTATAATGATTCCTAATCCTCACACTTTCCAAGATCCTATGCATAATTCATTTACTATGGTTTCACATTATCTTGTTACATCCATGGGGAAATCAATTCCCCTCTTCCCACCTTTCTGTCTATGGTCATATGGGATAATTCATACTACTTTATTGCTTATGATCTTCCCAAATTGCACCTATTTCTTCTGATGAGTCTTATTTCTCTACCTCCATTTCTTGACATTCATACTTGATGAGCTATGTAGAATTACATATGTTACACATCTTTTGACTCACATAATGATCCTTATGTTTGCACCTACTTTTTCCACTATTGCCAACACGCACAATGCTACACATATTTTTATTTTCTCCTAATGGGTACATTCTTATTGCTTATACACTTCCTATTCATCAAATTGGGATCTTGGACTTTATAGGGTTTTCCCCTCACCATGTTGACATTATTCTTTGGTATCTCTTGTGTTTACCAATGTTCTACCTATTCTAGTTTCACCACATGCATGGCACAATCCTACTCCACATGTTATGATACATGCACTTTCACATGACATATGTTCATCTTCTTTAGCATATCATGGGCCCTTTCCTACTACTCTCATTGCATAGATCGTCTTGGCATCCACATTTGGGGGCATCCTAATTCCCCCACATTACCCGATGATGCACTCTAGTGCTATGGTTCACACTTGACTATTGAGGGCACACTTCATCAATGAACCTCACATCATCTACTCTTGCTACACTTCACGCTCAATGCTTCATGATACATATTTCCTAGCATCTACTACTCTCTCTCGCTCCACGCTTCATGACTATATTTCCGAGCATCACCACATCATTGGTTCACATACTTTATCCTCATTACCCGATGACACACTCTAGCACTACACTACGTTCACATTTGATTGTTTAGGGTCCACTTCTTAAACTAACCCCGCATAATCTACTTTCGCTTTCACATTTCACGCTCTCGTGTTTCATGATACATCTTACATAACATTTAATCTCACTTAAATATAATACATTCATTACCCAATGACACAGACTTGTTTTATGGTTCATTCTTGACCTTTTTGGGAGCATTTCTTAATGAACCTCATCTCACACACGTCTGTTGGGGACAAGGTGACTCCTATCATTTTAACATCTTGCTTACATGCAACACACACCATCACTTTCACACAACATTTGCATACCTTGGTTGTATTTACTCTTGTTAGCCTATATTACTTACATGTTGCACTTTTCTTACTATGTTAGATTATTAGTATGTCATTATATTTTTCTATATACACATGTGCATTCACTTGGTATCTTGAGGTGAATGCGGATCTTTCACATATTCTACTTATACAATGCATGATGCTTGACACTGATCTTTACCAGCCTCCCGCCAAGGCTCTTGGGGGCATCTACCTTTGTAGGTCCTCATACTCTACACATCACAGGTTCTATCCTTTCAATATTTACTACTTTTTTTCTAACTTGCTTTTCACTAATCTCACACGTTTTGATATACTATCTATCTTTCTAACATGCTAACAAGTGTTTCATGTGTACCATTTTCCTTACAGGATCAATACAACCATGGTTATCATTCACTTATTTCTTGCTATTTTTTGTGGGCTATGCCCTATGTCTTGCTTTATCATTGTTTGCTTATGGCCGCTTCGGCCCTGATTGTCTTGTGACATTATGAGTGATGTCCCATGTATGAAACCCACTTTTCACGGTCCATCTTGTCTTCCTAGTTGCTTGTTACATTGTTTTCTATTACATGTTATCTCCTTTTTCCTAAATCTTGTTTCTAGCTTACTTTATTTGCATGTGCCTTGGTTTCTACCATACATATCCCCTACCCCTTGCAGGTATCTAATCTCAAATATGCATATCAGTTCAAGGTACTCTACTTTGAGTCACATTCTCCTACAGTCATCGCATGCACCCTACCGGGGGGCATCAATTGGGTGAACAAATCACCATTAAAACAACTCAAAGCTCGAAATAGATCAAAAATACAAAATTAGCACAGCACATAGTTACAAAGTGGTCCAAAATCAGACTTAGATCCCAAAACACAGAGAAGACACTAGCACCCGGTCCCTGGTCCAAGACTAGTAGAGGCTTGTGTCCCCTCCGGGTCCTTATTTCCTAGGGGAAAAAATAATCAATTTGTTAGTTTTAAAATATAATTTTCTAGTAGCAGGCACTTGTCTCTAGTTACAAAATGCATTCAATCAGATCGTGTACAATGAGAATAACATGAATAACAGTTACAAATCAGGGACGTACCATCTGCAGTGGTGCTTATTGGGAAGCATCATGGAAGGAGAAAAACTAGATCTCTCTCCCCAACACTCTTCTCTTGGCGTGAGATCGCCCAAAAAACTTTTGGTTGCGTGAGATTGCCCAAAAAAACTTGCTCTTATCGTGAGATCGCCCAAAAAACTCACTCTTGGCGTGAGATCGCCCAAAACTCACTCTTGACGTGATACCACCCAAAAACTCACCATCAACATTCAAATCCAGCAACTCCAAGCAAACAAGACAATTTTTTATCCTTTACTCTTTCACACATCAGGTGCACTCTTTCCTTTACACACTTTTTACTTACTTATACATACATTACATTGTTTTTTTCACATACAAAATTTTGACTACTTTCTTACTCTTCTTTGGTAGGTTTGTTCTTAACACGCAATAAGGAGCACTCACATCATAAAACTCAAGCTCCAACAACATGCTAATACACATACACTTCACCCCTAGGGTCTACTTCCTTTTCCTAGTCTCAACACTTCACATTACGATCACTTCACACTTCACTTTTCCACTCGACATGCTATCGACAACACTCTTCTCTATAGGATCCAAAAGTACACATCTTCTATCTACTTTATGCTATCGAGTGTTCACTCAACATCATAAAGTGGGGTAAAATGCAAACAAAAATGTATGCACTTAAGTACATTTCTAGGTCCTAAAGCATACTAATGTATACATCATACATGAATCATAAGAAAAAAACTAGTGGTTGATAACTTCTTTTGGCCTTTTTGCTTTATCTCTTGCATTCTTACTGGTCTTACACATCTTATAGCCTTGTCAGTACTTGATTGATTTATCTTTTATGGCCTCGGACACTAGCACCCATTTAGGATAGAAATGCCTAGCCGCTCCTATCCTCTGTGAGCGCTCTCATGACCCTCTCTATCCCTTTCTTACTCTTTTGGTTCTCTTTTACTTTTCGAGCAACTTTTATTACTTTGGGTCGGCCTTTCAATTGTCAATTACGAAATTCAAATAAGGGAATCATATATATACTTAGTTATTTCTCTCAAATAAGGGGCCAAGAACTAAACATTATCTATTATTACCTAAGCTTTCATCTAAGGCACAAGAGCACTTCAAAGGCATACATCTATCACATCCATACAAGGGACAAGGGCTGCATCATTTTACATACACAACATAGGAGGGGAAGTTCATTTTATTCCATCTCACACATTTTGCATACTTGGATCAACCTAGATCTATCCCGCTATCATAGTGAAACTTGCACAAGGGCAACCTAGGGCATCACTACACACACAGAACTACACATGGAGTCTAAGATGTAGAGCAACGCTTGATCGTAAAATCACTCTTCGGTGTTCTTGTTGGGGTCAATCTAACTCACCATTCTGCATCTTATTTATTATGTTTTATGTGGCTTGTGGGTATGTGCGCACTAGTTATTTGTTTTTCCAATTACAGGTATGACTCGTGAAATTGGAGGAAATTCGAGCAACAAAAGAGAACTCGACGCTTAAGATTCTCTAGCCTAAAAAAGGATAGAACCTAAGCATCTAACTGACGCTAACGCCTGTGAGTATCAGTCACTAACGCCTGGTGCTCCTATCCTCCCATGGGTACTTATGTCTTGCACATATATGAGTTCCAGAGTGAGTCTAGATGGAAATCTCCCCAATCTATTCCAATAGTTCCTCAACCCGCACCACTTCTAGATCACTTCAAATCAGATAATTCATCTTATCTCTCTCTATTGCTTAGGGTTTCATATTATTGTATATGTTAATTGCTTGCATCTTACTATTGTTTATCACTTGTATATCATCGCTATTATAGTAGTTACCCAAATTAAGATTTAATCCAATTTAAATTAAATAAATTCCTCAATTATTTTCTTTAACATAGGTTCAATAGGTCGTGTGAATAGATCCACCACGAGATGTTTACAAAGTTTCAACCGAATACCACTCTCTTTCTTACTTTTCAAATTATGATTCACAAAATTTTCTCAATGAGTATTTCACTATTCTTGCGTAATAGTTTACACAAATATTGTAATCACCACCCCTTGATCCTTCTTATAGCCTCTCACCTCAAGTTGGTTTTGCGGCTTCTATAATTTTCAATCCTTTTGAAATCTTTATATAATTGTAACCATTAGAATCACTTGCTTTTCAAATTTGGCAGCGTGTTTAGTTACTTTTCTACCCTTAATTTCAAACAATATGATCCTTTTAAATATTTGAAGACATTATTATTTGATTTTTATTTGTCGGATAACTTTTTTGTGTCAAATTTATTTTAACACGAACTAGATCTTTTCCTACTTCAGAATGTTCGCAAACATTTTCAATTTATTCAGAGCTTCCCATATTCCTCTTATACATTTGATCTGTCTTACACCATTTTTGTGGATACAAGAATAATTTCATTGGGTTCTTCTTTCTTCCTTCTCCTACACACACTTGAAACATCAAACTATTGACTCTACGAAATCAAGTTATTAACTAACTCTATCTACCGATGCCATGATTTAAATAGAAATTTCAAAACTAACTTCTTTTCCCTAATGAACTTACATCTTGTATTATGCTTGCAGAATAGTATATGGTAGGCTTTAAGCCTACTCCCATTTATCCTACCTAGTTGGACGTTTCCTATAAATCCCACAAAACCATTGTCCCGAGGAGTAATATGATGAATGATATAGGGACCTTTTTACCTTATATTAAGCTTCCCATGGTGCACTTTGAGCTTAAGATCAATCTTATTGGTACCTAAGCAGCTAAATGGGATAAAAATGAGTACTTACAAACTTTATGAATGAAAAAATAACACATTTAAGTAATTATTTTTGTGCACAAGTCACGATCAAAGAGTATAATCCAAATTATTGTTACCAAACACCTAGTCACCAAATCTAGGTGGACCTACATTTACCCCACTTTGAACTAGTAAATGAAATTTACTAGCTTAAAGGAAAGATGTACCTAAGTGTGTAAACACACATTTCATCCACTTGATTTCTTGATCATTTTAATAATTGAATGGATGTAAGTTGTCCCCATAGTGCAACCAATGTTTTAAAAACCTTTTTGGTTCTGGTTCGGTATGACCAGTTCATTAAAAAAATTACAAACCATTAAAAAAACCAAACCAATGATCGGTTCCATACGAAACCGGCAGATCACATCTTGAACCATCCATTAAGTCAGATGAACCGATCAAAATGGCGATTCCATCTTGGACCGGTCTAAACTAGTTGAGGGAAAGTTTTGTCTTAAAACATTTTTTTCCAATTTTAGCTTTTAAGTTACCTTTTTCCAACCCTAACCCTAAAATGATGTTATATAGACCCCGTTTGGAACAATGGTTAAATGATCTCATCTTCATGCAATACAACCTCCGGCTAAGGCGCAACCAATTACTGAATAGGATACCTAATACAGATCCCATTGTCTTGGATGATATTGATCCAACCTCAGAATGGGTAGAGGAGAGTCACTGGCAGAGTTTGATCTTGATGACTTGTGGTGGATGGCTTCGGATGATGAACCACTAGTAACACCAGACATGGAAAACACTAGCTGTCCCACTACTGACTACTGCAAATATCCTCGAGGAGTCCAATGTGTCCGAGCTAAAGGAACATGATGTAATTGACGAGGATGAGGATCCCATTGTTATCATTTGTTGTTGAGTTTGATGATTGATATCAAACATGTAATTATTGGTAGCATATTGTTTTTGGACTCTATAGGCCATTTAGAGCCTCATTGTTTATGTATTTTGTTTTGGACATGTAGTGTGCTCGGAGTTGTTTTACTATATTTATTCTTACATGGTATATACATGAGCAAAGTTTGCATATTTTATCTCTAATTGTTTGTAATCATGGTTTGGAATCTTTAAAATTTCTTGTTTTCATTAAAATTGTAATATTTTATGTATTATTTAGTAAACTGATTCATAAGTTGTCAAACCGGTCCGGTTCCGATTCGATTCTGGTCTAACCCTCGGTGGTTCCGATTATTAAAACATTGAGTGAAACCTGCAA
This sequence comes from Taxus wallichiana var. yunnanensis, assembly GCA_018340775.1. Classification (NCBI taxonomy): domain Eukaryota; kingdom Viridiplantae; phylum Streptophyta; class Pinopsida; order Cupressales; family Taxaceae; genus Taxus; species Taxus wallichiana. The sequence goes on along the minus strand of CM031236.1, from coordinate 634,748,946 downwards.
CACAAAAAGTGTATTCAATATCCACATAGACTAAATCTTTAACTTTGTGTTATATTAAAATTTGAAATTAAAATGCGTAAATATGGAGAAGAGTAAAGAAGGAGTACACATGTGTGTGTAGAGCCGACATATCCCTCCAAATGTGGAAAAAAATACCCCTTGTTGAGGCTTGTGAAGATTCGAAACTTGTGACAACAACACTAAAAATTAGGTGAGATCAAATCCCCATTTAGAAAGTTGGGGGCTTATCGACCCAATCGGAAGTGCAAATAGATAGTTACGAAACATCTAGTGTCTCATAGACCTTAACATGTTCGATGTCAAGTGTGTCATAGACCCTATAATATTTTAGGATGGAGGGTGTCTCATATACCTTAACATATCATAGGATGAAAAGTATCTCATAGAGCCTAAAGTGTCATAGGACATTGAGTGTCTCATAGGCCATAACGTACATTTCCTAAGCCACACTACTACATATAGATCTAAGATTATACATTCTTGAGCTTCTTAAAATAAAAATGATCGAAACATGAATAACTATATATAAACTTATAAATATGTAATCTAAAAGTGTCATAGTAGTCATGTTATCTACATTTTTCCATAGAATATAGTGAAACTATGTAGTAATTTGTATCTTTGTAATTGATCTCCTATCGAACCACTACAACTTCTTAAATTTTTAATTATATGTATTTCTAACTTTTAAATTTGAGTTGGATAGAATCACAAAATATAGGGTATTGCAGAAAATTGTATGAGACTTTCCCTATATAGAAATTGAACTCCGTCATTGTTTGTAATTATCTAAACTTGTTTCTCATATTTTTGCGGGATTCATTTTAAGACCCCCGCCCCCTTCATAAATTATTATAGAATGGTTGGCAAATCTAAAAAACGCAGATTTTGAAAATATGGCGAATCTCCAAAAAAAATTGATTCGTGGAAAAGGAGATTTGGTAGGGCATTTTTTTAGATGGTTTCATACAGGTTGGATTGGTGTTGGACAAATGTCTATTTGTTTTATGAAATTCCTATTTGTTTTTGTGCGAACCTACATTGGACGGTTGTCTAACCTACATTAGATGACCATCTAACTTGCACTTTGGATGGAATCCATTGGTCGTCCATCCAACCTTGTTGGTCTACCATCTGACTGTGTTGGACACATCCTTGTTGTTCGGCCATCTAACTTACATTGGGCGATACGTCTAACTGCGCATTAGACGAATTCATTGGTCGTACGTCCAACCTTGTTGATGCAATAAATCTAACTTTGTGTTGGATGCATCCTTGTTGGTCGGCCAATCCCAACTTTGCATTAGTCAACCGTCACCTATGCACTAGACGAGAATCCATTAGTCATCCGTCCAACCTTTTTGGTCTTCCGTCTAACTTTGTATTGGATGATCACACACATTAACTTTGAGCGGTCATCCATCCCATGTATGTTATGTTGTTAAGACGACCCTCTTTTCGAAATAGGCAGTCGTCTCCCCTAGATATAAACATATAAAATGTGGCTTTTAGGGGTCTACCCCACAACACCCGCTTGAGTGCATGGCCCCGGAACTCTCTCCGGGGATAGATCCTCGAGATCCCGCATGAGAAAGTACCTCGGCAAATATCTAGACATTTTGATTAGGAAAATTGGTGAAATACATGCATAACTTCATTTTTAAATATAAATAGTATGCGAACTGACCCATACAAATGACTTGTCGGCTGAAATATTAGGTGAACTAGGCGGCATCCGATTGCTAAAAATTCACCATTTCCAATTTCTGAAATCCCTAATATTCGCGAGTTTACAAAAATTCACCACTAAAATTTTTCGTGTATTTTTGTAATATGAAATTCTTCGTATGTGCATTAGTTGCATTGATATTCTTGTAATAACCCCACTAAATACGCCCTCTTTTGAGGTAAAGAAGATAGATTGTAAATCAATTAGATCAAAAGAATTGAAGTGTGTCCATGTCATATATAGGATATAATCATCAATGAAACTCATAAAATATGATTATAGATGTTCACCATAGAGAACCGTAAGAGAGTGCATGATAGAAATACGACATAAGATGGTGACACACAAAATACATACAAGCATACATTTTCACAAACAATCATGTATATAATATGATAATGAAAGGACAAATGGCCACATACAAAAGACAAAAAAAGTGTCACACACTCATAATGAGCCAAAACCCCTACAATCAAAGGAAACTAATGCCCCAAACGAGGGCCACCACATTGTCACACACACATCTATATAGGACAAAGGCTGCAGACACAAAATACGCAAATAAGTAATCCAAAACGTAAGAATATATATACAACTTAGCCAATAGGTACAAAGAACGAGATATACAAGTATTGCATAGTTTGTATGTGTTAAGATGAATAAGGATATACAAGTATAATATAATACAAGTAATAACATACATCACAATATACAATATAAGAAAAACTAGGATGTTATGAGAATTGTGTAATAAATAGAATAATAGCATTTGATAGCATAGGAGGTGCCCCCAAATTAGCAATGACATTACGTAAAAGGAAACTCACTATCTAAACTCATGAAGAATTATACATCATGCTAATATATCACATAAACACATGTATAAAAATAGAATATGTTATCTATCAAATCATGTGACAAACAACACATGTAAGAAGAAACCAATAACTCACACAATAATGAGGTTGCAGTATTTTATTATCAGAATAATTAAATGTTTTTGAAATATTTTTATTTTTTACTTTTTGTATTTTATATTTGTTGAAAATTTTCAAAAATGTGCTATCCTATGACTATGTCATACATGAATAGGGAGGATCATAAACTATGCCTAAATGGTAGTCTTAAATGGAATTGTGTTCCAAAATAGTAGAATGTATGATGTAGGAGAACGTGTAGGATAAACCACTAAAGGAGGCATATACTTCAATTGAGTACCGCATGAGATAGGAGATTGTGTCTTTTTAAGCTTATGCTTTATAAGGAACAATGATTTAATTGTAATGCTTGATGAGGAGCCATTAACTTAGATCTACATTATTTAATCGTGGCTTATGTTGAATAGATGATACTATAGGTATTTTTGGCACTTGATTATAATTTTGTTCAATTGATTGGGAAAGTATAAGTTGTTCAACTGTTTCCAAATAAGGAATACAATTACAAATAAAAACTAGAAGTGGAAAAAGAGACTCATAAGGGGTGTCTTTAACTTTGACAACTTCATTCTAGAATATGTATTTGAAATAATTATGTATAGTAAAAGCAAACAAATATAGATTATGAAGTCAAATGCATCATAATAACATGTCACATGTCCCAATTATATACAAAACAAAGAAAGGTGTTGATAGACTAGTTGTCCCCACTTGAAGGAGCAACGTAATAATCCCAATACATCCATGAATAGCTTGAGTAATGGGTTGAAAGTGTTTCTCATTATATTAATTAAAAACTGTCAGAATATCTTCTTTCAGAAGTAGATTGATCCCATCCGTCAAAGATTGAATAATTCCCAAAGGACCATAGTATTCAGGTCCAATACGTTGTTGTATTCTAAGAGATTATCACAAAATCCATTGTCAACATAAACATTGGGGATAGCTTGTTGATCAATATAAGCATGAATACATAGTGTATTGATGTCTAAATCATTATCCATAATTTCATATCCATCAAATATGACAGAATATTGTGAAAACATACTTTTGTGATATTTTCTAATAACTGCATCTAAAGGATGACTATCAGAAGCCAAAGGAAGCACATTGTATGCATGATGAACCTCATAATTACCTTTGGGTTATGTTGTATGTTGAGGTAATGGGTCATTAAAGAATTTGAGATTTGAATTCTCATTTATTGGTGGTTTTAATTCTGCGGAGTAGTTTCAAATTTCATAATTTTTTTCATCGAGGGCGTCTTGGATGACATGCTTGAGCTTGTAGCATTTATTTATAGAATGACCAATACAATGGTGATAGTCATAATGCATATTAGTCTCAAATGAATTATATTGATGTTTGTTTACATCAACCTCCATAAGCAGAGGGAGAGTAAAAAGGTTACCTTCAAGTTTTCATTTAAGTATGGTTTGTGGTGACAAGGATAGTTGTGTGAATTTACAGCTAAAAGGGGCTTGTAATCGAATCTCAATTGGTTGATATATATATATATATATATATATATATATATATATATATATATATATATATATATATATACATGGAATATTACTATTTCCTCATTATTCTTATTAGATGTAAAACTTTGTTTACTTAGAAATTTGGCATTGGGAATAGAATTTACATGGGGCACATATCAAAGCTTATTCATCCTAATAAGCTTGACTTCTTAATCCTTTAGGGTATGACATAAATCATTAAAATATTGAAAGTTTGAAAACATGACACTCTTGCAAAGGAGCAAGTAAATATTTTGCAAATAGATCTTGAATCTCATTATCCGTAAGTGAATTAGACATCTATAAGAAGTGTCTTGTTTCATAACACATAAGAAATAATAATCTCATTATAATCATGTTTAATATTTAACATTTGAGCAGAGACATTTTCACTATTATTACTGAGAATAATTCTTGGTTCGCGTTTAGTTTTCCAATACATATGTGCAGGAAACCTTTTACTATCCTAGTGCTTGCCCTAATTTCTTATCTCCCTATGTAACATATCACACTAAGGTAGGAAACCTTAGCACACACACCTGAGGTGCAAGATATTTCAGGTTCCCATCATGTTTGGCATGTTGACAATGAAATATTTAATAAGAAAATACAATAGAAGTAATCACGATAAAGAAATAAAAAGATAAAAGATAAACACATATTCATGCATAGAATCATTTCATAGTAAACTCATCCATATCGATTAACAAATCATAGCCCCCATACAGTAATCATCTCTCTCTATGCAACTAATGATTTACTCTATGCACCATTAACATAATGGTGTATCTCTCATATTCTCTTTACTGATGATCTCCAAAAGGGTATTTTTACTAGTGTGGAATTTCCTTCACTAGTTGAACAAGAACTATATTTAGCCCTTTGGTTCTAAAAATAACACCTAACTATTACATAGGGGTGATGTTTTTGCCACATGTATAGATTACCTATCTCTTTAACCTACATGGAACTTTTATCGCTCCTAGATGCGCTCCTATACCCAAAGATGCTTTCGGGTCTATCTTTAGGATCTCTATTTTTAATCCATGATGTTTTTCGTTGTGCTCCGCCTATTTTTCTTTTTCATGTAATTTTCTTCAGCAATTACTTTTCTATGTTTAGACTTTCTATTTCTGCCATACCAATTTTCTTGCCTATGTAACTTTTCTGTTGTTTGTACTTACTTTTTCCACTAAAGCCACACATCTAAACTTATCCTCTTTTTCTATCTCTATGTGTAGAGCTTACCACATATCTTGAATGCACTCCTCATTCTCTCCTGAAAATGCCGCACACTCCAAAGAATATCAAGAATAAATAAAAAATAATAGCTCCCAATGTGGGACTTAACCAACAAACGGATATAAAAATTTAGCCATCCAACAAGTGTGTTAAGAATTGATGTAAATAAATTGGTTAGATAGATCTAAATATCAAAGATAACATAACACCAAAGAACACCAACATATAGATAAATGATCATAATATACAAGTAGAATGACTTAGCCACTTCAAGGGGGAAATTTCCAAACTATATAATAAGTCTCAAGTGTTCTATATGACGATAATATATTATTCTCTAAGTCCTATATATAACCTACTATACCGTACAAAACACCAAGGTCGACCCACTAAGCATATGAAAGCATAAATAAATATGATTTGACATAATAAGAGATTATGTTAGCCACAGGTCAACTATCCATATCTTAATATATGACCTAAGGTTAAGGTAATAACATGCCCCTCCCATTCAAAGAATTGTTATCCCCAAAGTTGTAATCTATGGATGTTTACGTCAAAATTCTTCATCTTCCCATGTTGCATCTTCAATGTCCAAATTATTTCATTTAATCAGATACTCGGTGATGACTGTTATCCTCAACTTATTAGTGCATGTCTCTATTATTCCTTCAGGATCCAAGATAATGTGTCCCTCCTCATCAAGCTCTAGTAACAATGACCACAAAGCCACCTTATGCCTAATGACCTCTTGGCTTGAGCAAGAAACATGGAAAACCGGATGTATTATAGTTGACTGAGGAAGCTCTAATTTATATTCCACGCTGCCAATTTTTCGTAACACTTGATACTTGGGTCACATATTTTGGTGAAATATTGTTATCTTTTTATATTGTTTCAAACATAGTTACTTATATGGCTGCAATTGTACAAAGACAAATGTTCCAACTCCAAATCTTTTCTCGTATGATGTTGACCAACTTGTTGCTTCATGCAATATTATGCAATTACGAAGTTATATTTAAGGTGGAGAGCACCTCCTATTTATGTTGAATGTTATCTACAATTTCTCTTAATTTATCCTAGACCCTTGAGTTGGAAGTGAGGGATAGTGGATGGTAACCATATAATACCAAGAATGGAGACATTTTGGATGAAGTATGAAATAAAATGTTATACCACCATTCTACATGTGGTAGCTAAATAGCCCTACTCTCTTTCTTATCCAAAGTAAACCATTGTAGATATCCCTCCCAAAAACAATTTACTACCTCATTGTTTCTATTAGATTGGGGATGATATGATGAACTACGAGACAATTGAGTACCCAAACATGAGAATAAATTAGTCTAAAAATTGCTAGTAAATATAATATCACAATCATCGACTATAATTTGGCCATTCCATGTAACTTCTAAACCATATCCATAAAATATATCATAAGCTGTACTCATTGTAAATAGATATAACAAGGAAAGAGAATGAGAATACTCGTTGAGACTATCCATAACCACCATAATTACACTTTTCCCTTCATATTTCAATAATCTTGTGATGAAATCCATGAAAACCTCTACCCACTACTCACTAGGAATAGATAGAGGCTGCAAAATCCCTAGATACTTAATACATACCAAACATTCTACCAATTGTTTTTGAAATCTCCTTTCAACCCTTCTTAGAAGAAATCTTTCTTAATTTTGTGATAAGTTTTTAGGAATCCAAAATGGCCACCCACTAGAGAAGCATGGAGCTCTGAGAGAACCTAATTTTTAAGGGTAGAGTTTTTGCATAAGTACAACCAGTCCTTGTACCACAATGCATCCCCTTCCATACATTTTTTTTTGAAATGCTTGGATCATGTTGGAGATTTTGAATGATAATGTGGGTCTTTGTGTCATTCTTCCATTCTAATCTTGCCTGATCTACCCAATCTGCCTATAATATGGACAAGGGATATAACAATGCTTCTATGGACACGTCTCTCCTACATAGTGCATCAACTATGACATTTTCTATTCTTTTCTTTTTATAAATGATCTCAAATTCTTCTCTCAAAATATTAGTAACCCATTTTCATTTTTATTTAGATGATAGTCTTTACTTTAAGAAGTATTTCAAGATGTCAACATCTATCTTTACCTCGACCCATGAGATATGGTCTCCATTGTTTGACTACATGAAGAATAGCCATCATTTCCTTTGCATAATTTTCTTTTGATAGGTTATTACCTTTGAGTTGACAACTCTTAAATGCAATGGGGCACTCCTCTTGCATAAGTACGATACCTATGTTGCACCCTAAATCATCACATTAAAATATGAAAATTTTGGAGAAATCTAAGGTAGCCAACATTGGAGAGGTACACATGACCTTCTTGATGATTCAAATTCATGGGTTTCTTTCTCATTCTAATGAAAAAAGTTTTTCATCACTAACATTGAGAGTGGTGCTTTGATTCTACCATATTTCTTCACAAATCTATGATAGTAACCCATAATAACTAAGAATCCCTTCATCTTTTTGAGGTTTTTAGGAATCTTCCAATCCATCATATCTTGATCTTATGAAGATCCACTTTTACACCTTCATGAGATATTATATGACACAAATATTATACCTCCCTTACCCCAACAATGCACTTGGAGCGCTTGGCATAATGGTGTTGTTGTTCAAGAGTGTCCAATACCTTATTGACATGATGTAAATGTTCCTCCAAAGTCTTGTTGTAGATTAATATATCATCAAATAATACCAAGAAAAACTTCCACAAAAATGGCTGAAAGATTGAATTCATCAAACTCGGAAATAATATGGGGCATTTGTAAGGCCAAAAAGCATAACTAGGAATTCATAGTGCCCCTCATGTCTCCTAGAGGTTGTTTTATGAATTCTGATTTGATGGTATCTCGATCAAATATCAAATTTTATAAAATAAACAAAACCACGTAATTCATCTAAAAAATTTTCAATGACAGGAATATGATACTTATCTTTCACCTTGTGTAGTTTTTTAGCTCTATGTAGTTTGGGCAATTACACCATCCTTCATCCTTATTTCTTACCATCGTCGTTGGAGAAGAGTAAGCACTCGACTATGGAAAATAAAACCTACTTCGAGCATCTCATGTACCATATTTTCAATCACACTTTGATATAAATAAGGGTGCCTATAAGGTCAAATATTGGGTGGTTGAATTCCTACTACTAGTTAAATAACATGAACATGATTAGTGTTGGGAGGTATCCCTTTTGCCCTATCCTAAAAAATAATTAAATGCTTATTAATAATTTCTTGTAGATCTGATGGTATTGTTCCTTTTGATGGTTGATCTTCTAGTTAATATATATATGCCACAAACCCAACAAAACACTTATTAAGTAGATTCCACATTTAATGACAACTTACCTAATAAAGATCATTTTCCCGTATCCATTGCATCTCAAAATTCCTCCCTTCGTAATGGAACAATATAAACAAATTCTATAATTTCATCTCAACTATTCCCAAAGTAGTAACGGATTGGACCCCTAACCCAATGTTTGTGCCCCCATTAAAATGACATACATAGAACCTTCTAGCAGGTAATATTCCATAGATAACTTAATCTTATGGCATTTTCTTAAACAACGAACATAATCGCCATCTCGCCACTGTGACTTGAAACTCTAGGGCTGGATAAACCTAGTAATTTAAGCACAAATCCAAATTATGATTGATGAAGTTGTGAGTACTTCCAAAGTCAATCAATACCGTCACCCTTTGTTTCTTCACAAACCCAACTACCTTAAGGGTTTGTGGGGTACTAATGCCATAAATTACATCACAAGATATAGTTGGTTGAGATTCCTCGGTTATGATCTTAGGAACCTCTTCCTCTTCACCAGATTCTTCAAACCCTTTTTCTTCCTCGTTTGGCCCCTTGTTATAGACTAATTTTCTCTTGGCACATTTACGTACTTTAATTCATTTATCGTCATAACTATAACATATCCCTTTTACGGGTTTCTATTCAATTTATTATGGAGTCAACTAGGCAGTTGAGGAAATGATGGTACTAATGTTTTACGATCTATGTTGTTAGTGAAGGTATTCCTCTTCATAGCAAGGAATATTTCCTCTATCCTCTATGCCATGATAATAGAATCAGAAACAATAAGTGGATCAAACAGTTATACCGCATGTTGGATGTGATCCTTGAGACTTCTCGAAATAGATTATTCTCGATTATCATCTACAATTGTATCCGCATGCAATGACAAGCTATGTAAGTACTAAATATAATTCTTATTGACCATGTTTGTTGCAGCTTTGCCAATTGGCTAAAGTAGTTCTCGGCCACACTACTACTATAGTGCATTTGTAACTCCTCTGTAAAAACTGACCAAGTGACATTAAGAGCCTCTTTTGAGTGCACAACCAATGATACCAAGTGAATTATTCTAGTTCCAAATACAAGGATGCCATTACCACCTTCTACCCACTTTACTTAATGCGGATAAAAAAGTACATTTGGTTAATCCATCCGATCGAATCATTCCCATTGAACTTAAGTGCATTTCCAATTTTGGAATAATATTACGCCACTAGCTAGAAGATCCATCGGGTTGTGTAGAGGATCCTACTTGGTTTGTGTGATTTGGATTTGGGTGGGAGTTCATGCTCATCTTCATGCTTGAAAGAGTTCTCATCATCTCCTTCCTCATTGATTCAAACCCCAATTGCATTTCACTCTTCATTTCTTGAAGACCCTAGTCGACGTTACCTTTTAGTGCTTGAATGTTTCCCCACAATACTTAGGATATCAACTTCCATGTTACCTTTCAATGTTTGAAGATCATGGTGGAAGTCATCCTTACTCGCCATATTATTAACCCTTTCCTAAAGTTGGTTAAATACCTCTGATACTCCAAAAGTTGAAGATTCCAAATCCATATCTTCCTTATTTGGAGTCATTCCTAGAGTGGCTTGACCCTTCCCTTGGCCTCTAGTTGATCTCTCTGTCATGATGTAGGGTTTGGGTCTTGGGATACAAGGATTAGGGTAGGAATTTAGGGTTTGGGGTTTCGTATGGTTATTGGATGAATAGAAATAAACACTAAGAACAAGCCCTAACTAATTTTTGGAAAGCTTTACAAAAATATAAGAAACTTTAAAAAATTCCCAAAAGAGCAAACCTATGGAGAAAATTTATGAAAAACCCTAAAATGGCTATAACTTGTGCAAAATAACTAAACACATTTTGAAATTTGGGGAGCCACTTACTTGACTAATGTTACCAATTCCGTTAAATTTGTTAGAATAAGTTACTATTGTTTTGGAGATATAGTTGAATCTTCAAAATTAGGGTTTTGACCCAATTCTAGAAAGATCAATGTTCTTATACCATTTGAAATGAAATTAGTTAGATAGATTTAAATATCAACAACAATATAACACCAAAGAACACCAAGATATAGATAAATAATCACAATATGCAAGTAGATTGACCTAGTCAATTTGAGGGGACAACCTCCAAACCACACAATAACACTCGAGTGCTCAATATGATGATAATATATTACTCTTTAACTCGTATGTTGAAATCTCCATAGAGGACCCAATGGGCATTGGGCAAAGAGTCTACCATCCGTCTCTAAAATTATGCTTTTTTCGCCATATCATTGGAGGCATAAAGCTTTGTGAGCCCAAGGATACACATATCAAACTCAAAGAGGGTCCACATGCCCTGATGGGTAGTGTCAAATCCATAAGAAACAATATTTTGAGAAAGATTTGGCGAAAGGAATGTCATGACACCTCCTCTAATGTGGTCATGATTGGACATCTGGATGTCATTTTTGACCGGATACTGTGAGAAAAATATCATAGTAAGAAACCCAAGATTTTAACTTCCTACAAATAGAGAATTTGCATGTTACTAAAATACTGAAAACTGTCCTTGACCATGTATTTGCAAGTCAGTAATACCTTGAAATTTCCAAGAATGTACAATCATTTGACACTATCAAGGTGCATATTGTACCCCTCATCAAGGCCTTTGAGGGCTGCAAACTTATTGGCAAAATAACTATTACACTTCATGAAATCACTAAGATCAATAGAGTGCCATTTTCCTTGAACATTATTCTCTTCTCCAAAATGTGAGGGATTGCGGGACCGCTGAAGGACAGCCTTACGATCGAGGGATATGAAATAATCAAAAGAATCCGAGGGGAGGACTAGGATTGTAATTTTAATGAATGTGAAGCAAGCATCATGTCTTATGAGGGAATAAACACGGAGATGGCAAGTGGGGTGCAAGAAACTTGAGGATGCAGAGGATGAGGAATGAGTTCACCGGTGTTGGTTGAGGTAGGCTTTGTAGACCGAGCTATAGAACGATACATAACAAAATGGGTTTTGGTGGCACCTCAAAAAGCCACAAAGTTTTTCTTGTTGGACACCACCGTTTAACCATCACTAGAGGAATAGATAGATCTACTATCCATGCAAGTTTTTGTGTCTCGCGTTGCGATCATGGCATCGAGGGGCATTCCCAATCAAATGTGTTGAGGATCAACACATGAAGCATGTATTAAGAAGGTTAGTATATAGCACACACATAAAGAAGCATGTGTCATTGACTTGAATATCAATGGTTTCCTTGATTCTTTGGCCAAATCTATTGCCACACAAACGCTCTTTCGTGGGTTAGCAACATAGAACTTGGGTTGTTCATAACAAACAAGAAGCTTGAGGGGTCGAATGATCTTGTCAACAAATGTCCAAAGAGGAAGAGGAATCCCCTGAAAATTCCACCCAAACAGAATTTTGACCTTAACTCGCTTGAAAACTTGAAAGTCTTTTTGTCCACCGGGAGAAAATGACGAGGATGTTGTGAATGAACTAAGGGTCGTTGTTAACTATGGCTTTACAATATTAAGGATTCGTAAAATGGAAATGAAAAAAAAACTTTTGCCATGTTATAAACTCCTTCAAGCTTTACACCATGGGGTGTCAGTGGTTATGCACCCACTATTTGAGCATACATTCAAGGGATTCGGCCAACAAAATACCCAACTAGACAAATTTCGAACCAAATTGACAAGCTTGATCAAATTTAGGTAAAACTAATAGCACATTAGGAAGAGGGGTATCACTATGAAAACCATTGCCTAGTGGATGACTTTTGGAACAAACATGCGGGGTTATTTAAGTGTCATTTTTGTCCAGAGCTCCGCTGAAGTTTCCTACATCAATTGATGCATTTTCCCTAGAGATGGCCATTAATAAAGGGATTTGTTGAATGCCGCCCAAAGGGCGAAGGGACATTCGATTCAATGCACTTAATGCGCGTGAATTTTCAAAAAGTCACTCCTACCCGAATCAATGAAAAGATCGACAGGTTTGATGGCCGTACGGTTTGTCAACATAAAATCCTAAACCATATGCAAAGCAAAAATTGATGAACTACTTCATCATATTTCGAATTATTGAGTTACACTTTGTTAACTTTTTAATACATATAATATTAAGGTACGTTCTGTTAATTTTTTTCATTTATTTTTTTAATTATTCAAACCATGCCGCACGTGTGCCCCACCATACTTTTACCGCCACTATAACATTGTCAATCAAACACAATTGTGCACAAAACCAAGGGCACAAACAAACAAGCAGCCCTCATGACTATAGTGGAATGTAAACATAGCTTAAAACCTATCCATTGGGCCATGGGTATTACTCACCTATGGATGTTCTATGGACTTTTTTATTCTGCTCATTTTGTATGATCAGACGATAAAAAATTTTAAACTATAGACAGACCCAAATATTTAAAAAGTACAATTTCCTAATTTGAACCACAATCCAATTAAATCTCTTCTGTCATTTCCACTTCCTTCACGTGAAATAGTGTACCTTATTTTCATATAAAGTCTTATATATTTTTTATCAAGGCTGGCTTGGGCATATACATAATTAGTGGCATTATAAAGTTTTATCGATAAACATGGATTGATGTTAACAGTTTTGGTTGGCATTGGTGCCAGTGCCACTCTTTTTTACTACCTGACATACTATTTGCTACTGTTATGAAAGTGATTTGTTAACTATTTGTTAACAGTTTGCTGGTCATTTCCTATTTGGTTTACTTTTATGAGTAAACTAAAACGACATTCACCCAAAACAATAACAGTATTGCTGTTTTTTCCCCTTTTGATGTGCTGTTTTCAACTGTTGTTAAAGTGATTTGTTTTTCCACCTTAATGGATATTCATTTTCTTCAACTTACGTTTCCCATTCGAGATAATCGTACAGGTCTATTCCAAATATTTTGTTTTCTGTGAAATATGCTTGTCCACTAACTTCCAAACAACTCTAGTTTGAAATGTTTGCAATTTAGTCTATCTGTACAGGTCTATTCCTAATAATTCGTTCTGTTTGAAAAGTTTGCAAAAGGTTAAAGGTATCTGAAATATGTGTGTCGGGCCTAAAATAGATATGGTTGTGAAGCATGCTGCATCACCATTCAGCATCTAATATGTTAGAGACAATAAGGTCCACCAGACCAAGCATTCTCTGAGTTGTTTGAAAACAAGGGTTATATCATTAAATTTAAGTTTGTATTCTTTTCAACGAATCTTGATTGCAAAAATTGTTGGTTTTTTCCTACCTACTTTCCTTAAACGAGAAAGATGACATATAACTCAAAGTTTATAAATGGATATTTATTTTTACTTATAAAAGACTTAAATATTAAATAATTAATTATATATAAGTGTAAATATCTAATAATGGTATGAGACTGGTTAATTGTTATCGCGTGTTAGTGCATTTATATATTTATTGATTATTAATATAAATTAGACTTTTTCTTACACAGTTCCTTGTGATGTTATTTGTTATTAGTTGAAGCTTTGTTGCTCTTTATCCAAATAAGCTTTATTTCATCTCTACAATAACACATTCTACTTACCATGGACCCTTGAGAATATCACCAATCAAGCAAAAAACAAAAAAACCTATAAAATAAATTTGTTTTCCTTGATATTATTGCTAATGCTTCGGAAATATTAACACTTGATTTTTCCTTAATTTTCTGGTCAACTTGGACCAGTTTTGTTCTTATATGGTTTGCCATATTTGTACTTCTATGGTTTGCCATATTTATACTTTATATGGTTATATCTATGTCTTACGAGCCGTTTCTACCCATGTAATTGTGGTACATCAAGTTTTTCTTCTTTGTCAGCGTATATTTCTTGTTCTATATCAGCATGCATGCCACTAGAGTCCATGTTATCTTTTCTGTTTAAAAATGTTTATCAACAATTTGTTTTGGTTATCGATGGATGATGAGTTTTTGTTGACTAGATTTTCTGCATAGCTGAAAACCTAGGCAATCATGACATAAATCTCCCTCATTTACCGGTGAGGCTCCCGTAAGATTTGTCGAGTTAAATATTATAGTATCTATTTGTGGGTATTACTTTAATAACCATGCAGCTCATGAACCATAGTCAGTATAGTTTTGCAACAAGTAAGCAGCGGTTGTTAAAGAAGAAAAATATTTGATGAAGAAGAAAATAACGAGAAAAACAGAAAGAAAAAGAGAGAAGATGTGCAACCCAATCAATAGAATACGAGTTAATTGCATGCACATAGATAGAACAGATAGGTATTAACATGCATAATTATAAGAAAGGGAACTTTCATATCTAGATCTAGAATAACACAAAGTTTATGAATAGATCTAAGACAGAAAGGTCTGAAAAAAAATGCACCGTTGACACAAAGTTCTCCGGAAATATGTTCATTTCTATTCCTCTGCTTTCAAATAGCTATCAGGTGTTTCAGCACAAAGTCTAGAACACAAGAATGTTGCTTACAAATTATGATCCTTTAACCCGTAGGCTCTTTCTCTATTTATAGTGTATAAAGGGCAATTACAAATAGGAAGCTTTAAATGAATTCCCGCATGCGGAAGCTATGAAAAGGGAAACAATTGACAATCTTCCTCCTGAATTCCTCTTTGCATGACATGCATGATTTATAACTAAAAATAGAACCTTCTATTTTGCATGTCTACCACCTATTTCCAAGTAATTGACTTCTTCAAGTAATGGTTTTTAAACCAATCACTTAAGTTTTATAATTTAATTGATTGCTCAATTACTTTGTCGAGAGAAAATAAAAGAAAGAAGAAGAAACATGAAAATAAATTAGAAGAAAGTTCCAACACTTTCAGTCTTGTTCTTTTTCCATATCCTGCATGTAGTTGACTCTTTTGCCTTTGATTCTCACCAAGTCGGATCTGAAGTCATTGATTGTGATTTGCTTTGCATGGTATTGCCTTTGAACTATCTTCCCTTCTATCCTTGAAGCTTTAACAATTCTTCTTCAAGACATGTAAAATAAATTCAATGAAGGCTTCAATCGAAAGATTGGGAGCACATGCACAAGATTCTGGAAGGAATTTCCCATGCACTGACTTCTACACATGGGTCATAGTCGAAAACAAGAGGATGAATTTTTGCCAGAAGCCTTTATAATTATGAGATATGGATTTGTCAATTAAATCAGTGATATGTTCAGGGTGATATGTTCAGGGCCTATGTTTGTATCATTGACTTCAGCAAATCTGGAAGCTATGCATGATTCTGTTGATCCTTTTCTTTCATCATGCTTCATCATGGTTGGAAAAATATTTATCTGAGCTCTTTTTCTTTTAATTTTGTCGGAATCCCTTGCAATTGATCAATTTGTGTAGATTTGGCAACTTCTTCAGATTCGGAAGATATATTCAATGTACTTGACATTGATTTGAGCACCTGTGATGGATACCTGCAATTTTATTCAGACAAAGATGGAGTCCAGAGCATGAACACTTGATTTTTATCACAAAAATCTGCATATAAAGCCCACTGCCTAAAAAAATTTGAGTCTTTGTTTGCATGCACATCAAGCATAAATATTTTCAACTTCACCTGGGCACTTATACCAACATGCAAATAATTAACAAGGCTTAAATCAAGCTCCTCCAACCCTAGGCGCCAAACTTTGAAGCTTTCCGGCAATGAAAAACACTTTTTGATGCAAAAATCCTCCTTCCTTGGGCGCCAAAACTGTCTCAGGCTGCAATCCTTTGCAAAAATAATTAATTACATCTTCATTATGATAGCCCATGCTTATATAACCCTCAACATTCTATTTCTAATAATTGTCCACCCTATTCCTGGCAATTAATTAATAAACAATGATGTTTATTCACCCAAATTGGGCACCTATTTTTGCATGTTGTTGGCTGCCATTAAATAAATTTAATTTATTTATTTTTAGCATGCTACCTTCAGTTCACTTTGGCTTATCCTCATGCATTGACTTTCTATTCATCCTGGCGCCAAAATTAGGCAAAACAACTATTAATAAATACCATTAATATCATTGTTTAATCACCAAATGGGTCGCACTTTTTGACATGGGTGAATTCTAAATTTAAAAAGTCAACTTCTGGTGGGAATTTTCACCCTGCACCGCAACTCTAAAAATCCCTTCTTCCACTTAAGTGATTTACCTTTCATCATGGGAATTTTTACCCTGCAAGGTAGGTAATAAATTCCCACTGACCCGCTGCTTCTAATTTTCCCACTGCAGCTTAAGTGACTTTCCAAAAAGTGCGACTTGCATTAAAATTAGCCTCCTTTGAAAAAGTGTGACTTGTTTGGGTGAATAAAACCTTTTGATGGGAAAATTAGCCTGCTAGGCAGGCGGAAAATTCTCATCGGTGCTTTAAGTGATTTTTTCTTTATTTTATAATGGGAATTTTTACCCTGTAAGGCAGGTAAGAAATTCCCGCCTGCCTACCGCCTCTAATTTTCCCATCGCAACTTAAGTGACTTTGACTTCATGGGAATTTTCACCCTACAAGGTAGGTAATAAATTCCCACCTGCCTGCTGCTACCAAAAATCCCACTGCAGCTTAAACCTATTCATTCCCAAAAAGTGCGACTTGCCTGGGAGAGGCTTTTTGTGCATGACTTCATCATTTTTGGTTAGAAGCTTGCATTTTGAGGTTGATTCCTTCTAGCACTGTGTTGGTAAATGATCTCCAGATGCTTCGGGAAATTAAACAGACTATACTGGTGAAATAATTGACCTAGGGAATTTCTGAGAAACCGAGGAGAAAACCGAAGAAAAACGCAAAAGAAATAAATAAAAGCGAAAAACGTTGCCAAAAGTTGCAGACAAAGCCCCAATTCATTCTTGTGAAAACCCTAATGAGATGAGTGAATACAGCATGCAAAACTTCAACAGATTCAACAGAGCACAATTACTTCAAATGGAGCATTATTTATTCAAAAATAATTAAATAAAAATTTCCCATTGTTAGCATATGGATATACACGCATGTAAATGACATGCAACAAGGTGGGAACGAAGTCCCTCCTCAATGAAGGGGAGGCTGCCTTTATTGAAAACCAAAACTATATTTACATCTATACATTCAAAATTATATGTGGGGGGTGTTTTGGAACATTAATGGAAAGAAAAGTGAATGAGGGAGATGAAATGGAATGAGGGAAAGGAGTGAAATGGAATGAATGGAAGGAACATGCAAGAGTTAGGTAAAATAGAGCCTAATATTGCATGAGGAAGAAAGACGAATAACTAACACAAATAAAATGGAGTTTGAGTTAGCCAAACAAGAACGTGTAAACGGGAACACACATGAGCAAGTAGATAATCGAGCTTGATCACCGTGAATTAGAAAAACCGATTAATAACGTTGACAATAAGATCAAAGATAATATTTGCATGCAAGATTCAAACACATAACATCTAATGAACATAAGAACATCAAATTTTACAAGAGACGATGAATGAGACACAAAGTTCGTATTTCATTAACTCCAAAATGTTTTTCACAAAAGAACACAAAGTTTCTTCCTGAAACAAAGCTTACACACAATAGTATTTCTTCTCCTCTCTCAAATTCACCCTTTACAAATGAGCCCCTCACTTCCTTTTATAACCCAAAAGTTGGTTACAAAGTAGTTAGGGTTTTACATGATCATTAAATAAGGCACTTAAGTGACCTTTGACTTTTTCAACAACTTTATTAAAGACAACCCAAAAATAGAAATTACTTAAAATATCCATAGTTTCCGAAAACAAATAACAACACCTTTTAAAATATACAATAATAACCAGTGCCTTATCCATTGAAATGGGGTCCACCTATCTCAAGCGTATGAGAAATGGACTCTCCCACTTCGTTAGATACTAAGAAAATTAACTCCCTGAACCGCCGGTGAAATTAGGATCTGCTGCTTTTGCCAGTTGAAAGGATCTAAACCTTCCCAAATTTTGAAACATCTTTTCTTCTTCCGGAGGTTCACTTGGTCGAAGAATAGCCTCACAAAATACCTGCAATTCAAGAATTCTATTTGGCATATCATTTAAATTAACAATTTTGGATTGAGCGTTCTCAAATAAGTTCTTTAATTTGATGCACCGCTCCATTGAAACTGACGAGAAATTGTTGGCGGAAGTGTACATGTCTTTAAACAATTGTGAAAATTGCTCTTCCACCTACTCCGATGAACACCTTTGATTATGGTCATTTACGAGGTCATAAGGAATCTCAACCATGAATTCTTGAATCAAGGAGAGTGAAGTGAAGGCTTCATTGCACATGCTTTCATAATGGATCATAGAATCATCGAGAAACGTCTTTCTTAATTTGAGATGCGAGACACCAAAAAAACGTGTCCCTCGATGTTCAAATTCGAGAATTCCTTCATAGGTAAAACTAAGATTCCATACTTATCATCTCCTCAGTAAACTAGGTAATATCTCATCCGAATTCGATACAGAAAAGAAAAGTTTTTTGAAAGAAAGAATTAGATCAAGATATGCACTTGACATCTTCATGAAGCTTAACCGCTATCTTGATCGTCCCCAGCCTAAAACAAGTATCTCTAAAGCCAAGTTTTAGTGACATGGCCCAATGTTTTATTTCTTTTGAAAAATTGAGAGTATCTTCATCCTGGGGCAGCCACCGCATCGGTATGGGGAAAGTGGATGATATGGGGTTTATCAAATGTTGAACATATTCCACCAATTAATTATTTTCGGCCTTGGTGAGAGTTTTGAGACTTATATTTCTCAAGTCTCTTTAGCACGATATCAATTGAATCTCAAGCCATCACCATATCACTTTCTAATGTAGACCTCCCAAGTCCAAATTTGGAAACTTCGTAATCAGCAGGTGTCATGGTATCATGCTCCTTATCAACTTGTGGGATGGCGAGATCCGCAAACCTATTTCCGTCACTATCCACCATTATTCAAGAAAGCACCTTAGGCTTCTTTGGAATGACGTCGTTTGAAAGTTTGAAAAGGGCATCAAAATCAATGTCAATTGGCTTGACAACTCTCTTCCTTTTCTTCACTTTGGAATCAACCCAGGAAGGAGTATCATGCACTATTTCCACATACAAAATCCTAGAGCTCGAATAAATATTCTCATTATTTTCGAAATCATGATATCCATCTTGAATCCTATCTACGACCTCAATTTGAGGAGAAACAACCTCGATATCCACTTCCTGATTATTCTGGAGATTTTGGGAAATCCCTTCATGAAGTACATGCTCCAAAATGTTGAATGAGAAAAGGGCAGTAGATAACGAAGGTTATGGAATATGATGTTGATATCCGGGTTCTTTAAGACAGATTCGAGGTAAAGGTTTATGTGAACATTTAATTGCTGATATGGAAAAACAACAACTACAAAATCCAATGATTGAATCAGTGTGCTGAAGTTTCTGTCAAAGGCAATCAAATATTATGGTCCAACCAGAAATCAGCAACTTGAACTTACCCAAGAGATCCAAGAATCAAGGTGGATGACTGATTTGGTTAACTACTTACAACATGGCACTTATCTGGAAGGTATGGATAAGAATAAACGAAGATATTTTAGATTACAAGCTATTCCTTATCTTTTCGTTAATGGTGTATTGTTCAAAAGGGATATAAATGGGATCTTGCTACGATGTGTTGATTATGATAAAATTTAGAAAATATTATCATAATTTCATGAAGGACCTGCAGGAGGTCACTTCTCAACACATACTATACCTTTAAAAATTATTAAAACAGGTTACTATTGGCCTAGCATATTCAAAGACTGTTTTGAATGGATTAGAAAGTGTAAGAAATGTGCTTTCTTTGTTGGAAAAGAACGTCTTGCTTCATTGAATTTTATGCGGTGGGGTATTGATTTTATTGGAATGATAAACCCACTTTCATCACAAGGACATAAGCGGATCCTAACTCGCTTTCAAATTATTTTACACAATCGATCAAGTAATAGTCTTGAAGGATGCTAGCGAAGCTTCGATTCTATCCTTTTATGAAGGCATAGTTTATAGATTTCGTGTTCCAAAGAACGATCATATCGAGATAATGCTTTGGTGTTCCTCAGTGCAAAGGTAATAGATTGGGATGTCAAACACGGAATATAGCTGAGTTCTTCATCTAATTATTACCCACAAGGTAATGGCTTAGCTGAAAGTACTAACAAGAATCATTAAGGATCATCGAAGAACACTCAAGGATAATCAAAGAGCTTGACATCGATGTTGAATTACTCGCACTTTGGGCTGACAGTGACTCCTAAAAGACACTGTTGGCAATTCACCATACAAGCTTGTGTATGGAAAAGAAGCAATAATGCCTATTTTAATTGAGTTACCAGCATTAGATTTGCTCCATCAAATGGAGCTACTTGAGAATGAACCATTGTAGGTTCGTTATGCAAAGTTAATGGAATTGCAAGAGCTGAGAGATCAAGCTCATTTAAATATGGAAAAGAATCAGAAACAAATCAAGAAGACTTTTGACAAGAAAGCCAAATTCAAAGTCTTCAATGAAGGGGATATTGTGTTAAAGTGAAATGTTGATCATGCAAAGCCCAAAAGACACTCAAAGTTTGATACACTCTGGAGTGGCCCTTACATGATTTTAGATTGCAAGGAACACAATGCTTTTCAGCTTTCAAAGCTGAGTGGAGAGGAACTTCCCATTCCTATGAATGGTATGTTTCTCAAACACTATTATTGAAAATCTTATAGTGATTGTTAGAGTAGGATTTCCCTTGAATAAGTTTAGTTTCTACATATTGCATTGCTTTTTTAATTCAATAAGGTTATTTGTGCACGTGATCTGGTTTACGGATCCTTTCCTTAGTTTTTTTGGAAGGGTTGGACCTTTCGGAAGGTAGATTTTGTTATACTCTTCACACTCCATGCCCAATGGACAAGAGCAAGGCAGACTATATAAGCTAGCAGCAACTTTCCTCGCGGGATCGCTAGAAATGTTCACGATTTTTACACTTGTGAAAAAATGGGAAACTCGAAACTTTGTTACTATAGATAGAATATGTGAAGTATACCTACTGGGGAAGATCACATCAGAATATGTCATTATCGCTGATTTATTTAAAAGATTACCTGAAATCTGCAGCTATGTGTGCTGTTACAAAATGTAACAGATCACATAGTCTGTAATTTCATGACTATCCTCAGCAAAAGAACACAAGCCCCGAAGGACAGTTATGTTGTCTTGATGAGAATGTCCAATTGTAGAGTAGGTGAAGTGTAAAGTTTTGGAACAACATACATAAGTGCAGATCCCAGAAAATCAGAGTTCATTACTGAATGTTACAAGTTCTACTCAATGTTCTTTCCTTTACGATTAAGACATTCAATTATGTTATTGAGTTGTTTAGTTCATTATACAATCCATATAGAAAGCAGAAATGCAGAAAGAGATATACAACTCATTTACATAATTCAATGTTTTATTCACAAGGAGAGTCAAATGTTTCCCATACAAGCCATGGGATGTAACTGAAAGTAAAGTACAACTACTGAAAAGAAAGATACACATGCATGAAGGAGAAAGTAGAGGAGTATGAGGGTGAACCCATCATTGCCTTGTATATTCTTCTTTGTGCAGAGCATCTCCGTACCAGCTCCTTCATCCTCAAGTCATGGTACCTAAAAAGAAAAACAAATCAATCATCAATTATGAGCTCAGGGATCAAATCATATTCCTACACTATCCTACTTTGTGCATATGAATCTTCTCCTAAGCAGGAGATGTATTCTACTTGAAGGGCAAACTGCATGCATGCTTTAATCACTCAGAAAGAAGAAAGTGAAAAGAGAAGAAGAAAACATGGACATAAGAGAGGCCAAAAAGCCTAAATATTTTCTAATTGTTTCCCTAAGTGTGCAGGTACAAGTTGTAGCCAATGAAAGAAATAAATAAGTCATAAGTACATATTAGGAAGAAGGAAGAGTGCAACTCAAGGTTCAGCAAACATTTTCCAAATTGAAGAGGTTAGAGCTCAGAAGAGAGAATGGAAGGTAGAAGCACACTTTTCAGTTTGTAAAGAAGAAACAAAATCAGATTTCAACAAGCTGAGGCTAAAAATAAAAGGATTACAATTGAAATAGGATGAGAGAGAAGATTTCTGGAAAAAAATTGACAGGCCTTCCCCATGTAAAATCAACATTTCAGATTTTTCAGCATACATATCAAAGCTGTAATGAAAGGAAAAGCAGTATATAATTGCAGAAAAGAATTCTTTATAGCTTAAACAGCTGAAATAAATTGAAATTCCAAGATAAACTCACAAATTTCAGTTTTTCTAAGTTTGCAGTTTTCAGAATAAAACAGATATAAGAGCACAAAATTACTACAAATATCAATGAAATACATCCATTCAAGCAAGGTTGTACTCACCTACAACATAAGCAAAAGCCATTATAGGTGAACAAAATATATCTCATGATAACAGTTTAAAGTAAGCTACAGAAGATACAATGTGCATAAAATATCATCATATAGTAGCTATACAAGCAAAGACCACATTAAGCTACAGGTCTTCATGAGCTCAACTTCTCATAATAGAGGGGATACTTGCAAGCAAGGAACATGTCTAGTTTGAAAATGTTTTTAAAGAGAGATAATTCTGTGAAAAATTGGCAGGGCTTCGCCCTATAAAATCAACATTTACAACTTTTCCAGCATCTATATCAAACTAAAATTAAAGAAATGCAGTGAAAGTAACAGAGTAAAGTATCTGAATCAAGGCTTGTGCCAAATAGTGATATCAAAACAGATCAAGAATTGCTAAAAATTACTGCAGATATCAAAGAGTATAAGTGAAACTTGCAGATTACAAAGGGACCATCTCAGAATTTGAAATAAAGCAATACAAAGATTGCAGTTTCAGACTTGTATTTAGGAAATCATCAAATTCAGATTTTGTTTTACAAACAAGTAAACTCAAGTCGATTAACACTGACCAAGTTTTCTAAGGGTTGAGTCATCGTGGGAAAGGGCTAGCCCATGTGTCCACAAACAATATCATTGCGTTTGATTGTCAAAAGTCCAAAACCATAGTCATTTCCAAATAATACAAAGCTGAATCCGAATGTACATGCCACAATGATCACCTAAAAGGTGAAATCCAAACTACATGCTACCAACTATGCAAAGACCGACACATATATACATATGTATAATTAATCAAAAGGTGGTGGATATATATAGCATGTTTATTAATCAAGATGGTCACCCCTTTTATATATGCTAAAGTCAACAAGGTGGCCAAACCAGTAATGTGACAAAGGGTCCCCACACCAAGGAGGTTGGAGTAGACTTGCCTAATGTTATCCATGTGATCACTAGCAAACACAATGAGTGTCAGCATCAGAGGAAAGAGTGGTCCCACCTAGATTAATATAAGGATGAGTATTATTGCAAATATTTGAAATTATTTTGCTCACATACAGAAGTTTATTTTTTGCATGCCTTCACAACAGACCGAATGGAGAAGAAGACGAATTTGCATGCTCAAGGAAGAATACTTGCCTAGCAAGTAATTTTATTATTAGCAAATTATTCACCCTTGTATTTCTTAAAAATAGATCAATCAACTTGGTTGGTGACACATGTAATCAAAGGCTATTAATGCCTCTTGTACTAGTTTGTATTATTTTATCCTTTTATTTATTATTAAATAAATGATAAAATTAGGATGAATGTGCGAGTACACCACGAGGCTATTTTTAGGAAGGGTTGAATTTTATTTTGCTATATATTGTGTGCCTTTGCAAAACACGGGGGGAGCTTACTAGAAGACTTTTGGATATATGAGTACTTGAAGCAGATTTTGCAGTTTTGCCGTCGAGTGTGAAGTGTTTTCTGCCTTTCCAAGTTACTTTGCGCCTTGTGTATGTTTGTTGGCTAGATTTTCTGCATAACACAAAACCTAGGCGATCATGAGATAAATCTCCTCATTTAACCGGTGAGACTCCCGTGTCGATTTTTCAATTTAAGTATGCTAATATCTAAATGGGGTTTTACTTTAACTACTCGGTTCATGAACCATAATCGAAACAGCTTACGCAAAGTACGCAGATTGTTTAAAGAAAGGAAAAGTTATAGAAGAAAGTAATTACATAAACACTTAGAAGAAATGGGGAAGATGTGCATCCCAATCAGTAGATGGCAGAGCTGATTGCATGCACATAGAAGAATCCAATATATATAAATAGAGAATTCTAAAACAAAGGCAGCTCTAGATCCGGATATAAAATAACACAAAGTTTATTAAGAGATCTAAGATTAAAAGCAAGAAACACAATACACCATGACACAAAGTTCTCTGGAAATTTGCTCTATATAATCCTCTACTTCAAGTGGCTCTTAGGGCTTTAGCACAAAGTCTAGAACACAAGATTGTTGCTTACAAGTAAATTCTCGATCATTAACCCGAAGGTTCTTCCTCTACTTATAGAATGTAGAGGAGCAATTACAAGTTGGAAGCTTTGAGTGAACTGACACATGTGGACATCGGAAAAAAAAACAACGCGATCTCCCTCCCGAATTCCTATTTGCATGACATGTATGATTTGCAATCGAAAATAGAACCTTCTATTTTACACGTGCCACCTATCTCCAAGTAGTTGACTTCTTCAAGTAATGGCTTTTAAACCAATCACTTAAGTTGTATAATTTAATTGATCGCTCAATTACTTTTCGGAGGAAAGAAGAAGGAAGAGGAAAGCTGCAGCTTGTCCTTTTTCATGTTTGCGTCTGGTGATTCTTTTTCCTTTGATTCTCACCAAACTGGACGGACACAGGAGTAGCTTGGATCTGGAAGGAAGCTGGAATTTTCCTTCGCCTTGTCTTCTATTTTATCCTTGAATTTTTGTAGTTCTTCTCCGAGACATGCATCAATGCAATGTTTGTCGTAGATAACTCATCATCCTTATTTTTAATTGCATATGAGTAATTAAAAATTCTGGAAAGCACTCTGGATGAATGAAAATTCAATGAAGGCTTCAACTGGAAGATGGGAGCATTTGCACAAGATCTTGGAAGGAATTTTCCACGCACTGACTTCTTCACGGCTGCATTCGAAACAAGAGGATGAAGCCTTTGTTCCTGAAGCTTTTGCAACTATGAGATCTGGATCTAGATCTGCATATGGATTTACATCTGCATCTGGATATGGATTTGCATCTGCATTTGGATATGGATCTGTAGCTGCATAACAAACTCTAAAGAACTAGGGCTTGTGGATGGAAAAGTGCGCATTTCGAATAATTCCACTGCTTTTAATTTACACACATGAGTGAAGTTTTTCTTCCATGCATCTGTCTATCAATTCAGCAAGAGGTTTCGAGCCTAGATTCGTGTCTCCAATATCTGCAAATTTAGAAGCGATGCATGACTCCATCGTGCTTTCTTTTTCATCTTTCTTCACCATAGCTTTGTCTATCTTTGTCTGAATAATTCTTTTTCTTCTTAGTTGGCCGGATTTCTTCAAACTGGTGCAGATATGGATAATCCTTCATATTCGGAGGAAATATTCAATGTATTGAACATTGATTAAAACTCATTTTCTTTTGTAAAGCACTTGTAATGAATTCCTGCAAGTAATTCAGTCAAAGATGGCCACCGTAGCATGAATAATGAATTTTAATTATAAAAATATGCACTTTTCAAGCCTCTTTTGCCGAAAAATTGGTGTTTAATTTACACATAAAGAGAGCATGAATCTTTTCAACAACTCCTGAGCACCTGTAACACCTATGCAAACAATTATGTAGACAAAGATCAACCTCCTTCAAAGCATGCACCAAATTTGGAAGCTTTTAACCTTGTTTCCACCTTGCCTAAGAAAATCCTTCTTCAAATGGGCAGCACTTTTCCTCTTGGCTACAATTCTTTATCTTGTGAATTAAATAATTCACCCATATGACAACCCATGCTTATATAACCCTCACAATTCTATAATTAATAATTGTCCTTCCTATTCTTGGCAATTAATTAATTAAAAATCATGCTTCTCTCTTTAAAAATAACACAGAATTACTAAGAAAGCAAGTGACGGAGTTCTTTAAGACAGATTCGAGGTAAAGGTTTATGTGAACATTTAATTGCTGATACGGAAAAACAACAAGCTACAAAATCCAAAGATTCAGAATCTTGTAAAAGTTTCGTGTCAACAATCAAATATTATGGTCGAACCAAGAAATCAGCAACTTTGAACTTACCCAAGAGATCCAAGAATCAAGGTGGATGACTGATTTGATTAACTACTTCTTTGCATGACACTTATTCGGAAGGTATGGATAAGAATAAATGAAGATATTTCATATTACAGGCTATTCTAAGAGCCGAGTGAGAGATCAAGCTCATTTAACTATGGAAAAGAATCAAAAATAAATCAAGAAGACTTTTGACAAGAAAGCCAAATTCGAGTCTTGAATGAAGGGAATATTGTGTTAAAGTGGGATGTTGATCGTGTAAAGCCGAGAAAGACACTCAAAGTTTGATACACTCTGGAGTGGCCCTTACATGATTTCAGATTACGGGAACACAATGCTTTTTGCCTTTTGAAGCTTAGTGGAGAGGAACTTCCCATTCTGTGAGTGGTATGTTTCTCAAACACTATTATTGAAAATCTTACGTTGATTGTTAGAGTAGGATTTCCCTTGATAAGTGCAGTTTCTGCATATTGCATTGTTTTTTTAATTCAATAAGTGCATTCGTGCACGTGATCTAGTTTACGATCCTTTCCTTAGTTTGTTTTCGAAGGGTTGGACCTTTCGGAAAGGTATATTTTGTTATACGCTTCACACTTCGTGCTCAATGGACAAGAGCAAGACACTAGTATATAAG
This sequence comes from Taxus wallichiana var. yunnanensis, assembly GCA_018340775.1. Lineage (NCBI taxonomy): Eukaryota > Viridiplantae > Streptophyta > Pinopsida > Cupressales > Taxaceae > Taxus > Taxus wallichiana. The sequence goes on along the minus strand of CM031236.1, from coordinate 634,721,231 downwards.
CTAGGAGGCAGCTTTCCTCATAGGATCGCCAAAAATGTTAATGATTTTTCCACTTGTGCAAAAACGGGCAACTCGAAACTTTGTTACGATGGATAGAATAGGTGAAGTATACCTAAGCTAGGAAGATCACATTTGAATATGTCATTATCGTTCATTTATTTAAAAATTACTTGAAATCTGCAGCTATGTGCGATGTTACAAAACGTAATAGATCACATAGTCTGCAATTTCATGACTACCATCAGCAAAAGAACACAAGCCCCGAAGGACAGTTATGTTGTCTTGATGAGAATGTCCAATTGCAAAGTAGGTGAAGTGTAAAGTTTTGGAACAACATACATAAGTGCAGATCCCAAGAAAATCAGAGTTTGTTACTAAATGTTACAAGTTCTACTCAATGTTCTTTCCTTTACGATTAAGACATTCAATTATGTTATTGAGTTGTTTAGTTCATTATACAATCCATACATAAAGTAGAAATGCAGAAAGAGATATACAACTCATTTACAGAATTCAATGTTTTATTCACAAGGAGAGTCAAATGTTTCCCATACAAGCCATGGGATGTAACTAAAAAGTAAAGTATAGCTACTAAAAGAAAGATACACATGCATGAAGGAGAAAGCAGAGGAGTATGAGGGTGAACCCATCATTGCCTTGTATATTCTTCTTTGTGCAGAGCATCTCCGTACTAGCTCCTGCATCCTCAAGTCATAGTACCTGAAAAGTAAAACAAATCAATCATTAGTTAAGAGGTCAGGGATCAAATCATATTCCTACACTATCCTACTTTGTGCATATGAATTTTCTCCTAAGCAGGAGATCTATTCTACTTGATGGGCAAACTGCATGCATGCTTTAATCACTCAGAAAGAAGAAAGTGAAAAGAGAAGAAGAAAACATGGACATAAGAGAGGCCAAAAAGCTTAAATATTTTCTAACTATTTCCCTAAGTGTACAGCAGTGTACAGGTTGCAATGAAAGAAAAAATAAATAATTCACAAGTACATATTAGGAAGAAGGAAGAGTACAACTCAAGGTTCAACAAACATTTTGCAAATGGAAGAGGGTAGAGCTCGAAGAGAGAATGGAAGGTAGAAGCACACTTTTTAGTTTGTAAAGAAGAAACAAAATCAGATTTCAACAAGATGAGGCTAAAAGCAAAAGGATTACAGATTGAAATAGGATGAGAGAACATTTCAGAAAAAAATTGACTGGCCTTCAAATGTAAAATCAATATTTCAGATTTTTCAGCATACATATAAAAGTTGTAATGAAAGGAAAAGCAAAGTTATATAATTGCAGAAAAGAATTCTTTATAGCTTAAACAGCTTGAAATAAATTGAAATTCCAAGATAAACTCACAAATTTCAGTTTTCTAAGTTTGAAGTTTTCTTAATAAAATAGCTATGAGAGCACGAATTACTACAAATATCAATGAAATACATCCATTCAAGCAAGCTTGTACTCATCTACAACATAAGCGAAGCCATTACAGTGAACAAAATATATCTCATGATAACAATTTAAAGTAAGTTACGAAGATACAATGTGCATAAAAGATCATCATATAGTAGTTATACAAGAAATGACCAGATTACGCTTACAAGTCTTTATGAGATCAACTTCTCATAATAGAGCGGATACTTGCAAGCAAGGAACATGTCTAGTTTGAAAATGTTTTGAAAGAGAGATAATTCGGAAAACAATTGCGCGGACTTCACCCAATATTATCAACATTTCCAACTTTTCAAGCATCTATATCAAACTAAGATCAAGAGTTGACGGTTCAAAATCACCAACTACAATGGATCAATGGTCGAAAAACAAGCTCAAAGATCAAAGAATAACCACGGCTGGCCTCCCACCGACCACATTAATTGCCAACTTTAAAACCCTAACCGTGAGTTCAGAATCAACGACATCGAGCACGGAGTTTCAGAGATCAAGGGCTCAAAATAATTCACCAAAATCAAAGCTAACCCAACTCAGGTCAGATTACCACCGACCAAGTTTGCTAAGGGTTGAGTCATCGTGGGAAGGGGCCAGCCCACGTGTCCACAAACAATATCATTGCGTTTGACTGTCAAAATTCCAAAACCATAGTCATTTCCAAATAATACAAAGCCAAATCCGAATGTACATGCCACAATGATCACCTAAAAGGTGAAATCCAAACTACATGCTACCAACTATGCAAAGATCGACACATATATACATATGTATAATTAATCAAAAGGTGGTGGATATATATAGCATGTTTATTAATCAAGATGGTCGCCCCTTTTATATATGCTAAAGTCCACAAGGTTGCCAAACCTGGTAATGTGAAGGTGGTCCCCACACCAAGGAGGTTGGAGTAGAGTTACATAATGTTATCCATGTGATCACTAAAGAAACACAATGAGTGTCAACATCGAGAGGAAAGAGTGGTCCCAGCCAGATTAATATAAGGATGTGTATTATTGCAAATATTTGGAATTGTTTTGCTCACATACAGGAAGTTTATTTTTTGCATGCCTTCACAATAGGACAGAATGGAGAAGAAGACGAATTTGCATGCTCAAAAGAAGAAGACTTGCCTAGAAAGCAATTTTATTATTAGCAAATTATTCACCCTTCTCTTTCTTAAAAATAGACATAAAAATCCAAATCAGTTGTGCATACACTCACCAAATCCCTCATACAAATTTGGTGAAACTACTAACAAGAAAGAGACATACAAATCCCTCGGTAGAAATCCGAGAAGAGATATACAACTCATTTACAGAATTCAATGTTTTATTCACAAGGAGAGTCAAATGTTTCCCATACAAGCCATGGGATGTAACTGGAAAGTAAAGTACAGCTCCTGAAAAGAAAGATACACATACATGAAGGGGAAAGCGAAAAGTATGAGGATGAACCCATCATTTCCTTGTATATTCTTCTTTGTCAGCGAGCATCTCTGTACCATCTCCTACATCCTCAAGTCATGGTACCTGAAAAGAAAAACAAATCAATCATTATTTACGAGCTTAGGGATCAAATCATATTCTTACACTATCCTACTTCCGTGCATATGAATCTTCTCCTAGGCAGGAGATGTATTCTACTTGAAGGGAAAACTGCATGCATGCTTTAATCACTCGAAAGAAGAAAATGAAAAGAGAAGATGAAAACATGGACATAAGAAAGACCAGAAAGCCTAAATATTTCCTAACTATTTCCCTAAGTGTCTTTTTGGTACGGAGTTGCACCAAAGAAAGAAAAAAATAAGTCATAAGTACATATTAAGAAGAAGGAAGAGTGCAACTCAAGGTTCAACAAACATTTTGCAAATGGAAGAGGTTAGAGCTCAGAAGAGAGAATGGAAGATAGAAGTACACTTTTCAGTTTGTAAAGAAGAAACATAATCAGATTTCAACAAGATGAGGCTAAAAGCAAAAGGATTATAGTTAAAATAGGATGAGAGAGAATATTTCTGGAAAAAATTTGACAAGGCTTCGCCATGTAAAATCAAAATTTTTAATTTTTAACATACATATCAAAGTTGTAATGAAAGGAAATTAAGTATATAATTGCAGAAAAGAATTATTTACACTTAAACAATGAAATAAATTGAAATTCAAGATAAACTCACAAATTTAAGTTTTTCTAAGGTTACGCTTTTGAATCGCAAGAGCCGAGAGATCAAGCTCATTTAAATATGGCAAAGAATCGAAACAAATCAAAAAGACTTTTGACAAGAAAGCCAAATTCAAAGTCTTGAATGAAGCGGATATTGTGTTAAAGTGGGATGTTGATCGTGTAAAGCCGAGAAAGACACTCAAAGTTTGATACACTCGGAGTGGCCCTTACATGATTTCAGATTACAAGGAACACAATGATTTTTAACTTTTGATGCTGAGTGGAGAGGAACTTCCCATTCCTGTGAGTGGTATGTTTCTCAAACACTGTTATTGAAAATCTTACAGTGAATGTTAGAGTAGGATTTCCCTTCAATAAGTGTAGTTTCTTCATATTGCATTGTTTTTTAAATCAATAAGTGTATTCATGCACGTGATCTGGTTTACTGAGATCCTTTCCTTAGTTTGTTTTCGAAGGGTTGGACCTTTAGGAATGGTAGATTTTTGTTATACGCTTCACACTCCATGCCCAATACGAGCTCGGGGATTAGTTACGAGCTCGTGGATCAAATCATATTCCTGCATTATCATACTTTGTGCATGTGAATCTTCTCATAAGTAGGAGATGTATTCTACTTGAAGGGAAAACTGCATGCATGCTTTAATCACTTAGAAAGAAGAAAGTGAAAAGAGAAGAAGAAAACATGGACATAAGAGAGGCCAAAAAGCCTAAATATTTTCTAACTTGTTTCTCCAAGTGTGTAGGTACGAGTTATGACCAATGAAAGAAATAAATAAGTCATAAGTACATATTAGGAAGAAGGAAGAGTGCAACTCAAGGTTCAAAGACAAACATTTTGCAAATGGAAGAGTTTAGAGCTCAAAAGATACAATGGAAGTTAGAAGCACAATTTTCAGTTTGTCAAGAAGAAACAAAATTAGATTTCAACAAGCTCGAGGCTAAAAGCAAAAGGATTATAGTTGAAATAGGATGAGAGAGAAGATTCTGGAAAAATTTTGACAGGGCTTCGCCATGTAAAATCAACATTTCAGATTTTTAGCATACATATCAAAGTTGTAATGAAAGGAAAAGTAGTATATAATTGCAGAAAAGAATTCTTTATAGCTTAAACAACTGAAATAAATTGAAATTCCAAGATAAACTCACAAATTTCAATTTTTCTAAGTTTGAAGTTTTCAAAATAAAGCAGATATGAGAGCACAAAATTACTACAAATATCAATGAAATACATCCATTCAAGCAAGGTTGTACTCATCTACAACATAAGCAGAAGCCATTATAGGTGAACAAAATATATCTCATGATAACAGTTTAAAGTAAGCTATAGAAGATACAATGTGCATAAAACATCATCATATAGTAGCGATACAAGAAACGACCAGATTACGCTACAAGTCTTCATGAGATCAACTTCTCATAATAGAGCGGATACTTGCGAAGCAAGGAACATGTCTAGTTTGAAAATGTTTTGAAAGAGAGATAGTTCGGAAAAAAATTGGCAAAGATTCACCCTATATTATCAACATTTCCAACTTTTCCAAATCTATATCAAACTAAGATGAAGAGTCGACGGCTCAAAATCACCAAGTACAATGGATCAATGGTCGAAAAATGAGCTCAGAGATCAAAGAATAACCACGGCTGGCCTCCCACCGACCACATTAATTGCCAACTTTAAAACCCTAACTGTGAGTTCGAATCAATGACATCGAGCATGGAGTTTCAAAGATCAAGGGCTCAAGATAATTCACCAAAATCAAAGCTAACTCAACACAGGTAAGATTACCACCGACCAAGTTTACTAAGGGTTGAGTCATCGTGGGAAGGGGCCAGCCCACGTGTCCACAAACAATATCATTGCATTTGACTATCAAAAGTCCAAAACCATAGTCATTTCCAAATAATACAAAGCCGAATCCGAATGTACATGCCACAATGATCACCTAAAAGGTGAAATCCAAACTACATGCTACCAACTATGCAAAGATCGACACATATATACATATGTATAATTAATCAAAAGGTGGTGGATATATAGAGCATGTTTATTAATCAAGATGGTCACCCCTTTTATATATGCTAAAGTCCACAAGGTGGCCAAACCTGGTAATGTGAAGGTGGTCCCCACACCTGTTATCCATGTGATCACTAGCAAACACAATGAGTGTCGGCATCGGAGGAAAGAGTGGTCCAAGCCGATTAATATAAGGATGATTATTATAGCAAATATTTGGAATTATTTTGCTCACATACGAAAGTTTATTTTTGCATGCCTTTACAATAGGACGAGAATGGAGAAGAAGACGAATTTTCATGCTCAAAGGAAGAAGACTAGCCTAGCAAGAAATTTTATTATTAGCAAATTATTCACCCTTCTCTTTCTTAAAAATAGATCAGTCAACTTTAGTTGACTGAGATGTAATCAAAGGCTATTAATGCCTCTTGTACTAGTTTGTATTATTTTATCCTTTTATTTATTATTAAATAAAGGATAAAATTAGGATGCATGGGTGAGTACAGCCTGAGGCTATTTTTAGGAAGGGGGTGAATTTTATTTTGCTATATATTGTGTGCCTTTGCAAAGCACGGGGGAACTTACTGGAGGACTTTCGGATATATGAGCACAATTGCAGATTTTGCCGTTTTGCCTACGAGTGTGAAGTGTATTCGCATTTCCAAGTTACTTTGCGGTCTTACGTATGTTATATTAATCTTGAGATGCAAATTCTCTCATCAACCACCTTACCTGCTACAAGAGTTTCGATCTTTTCTACTTAAATTTAATGTGCATGTTAACTTATTAAATCTTGTTGTGATTCTCCTCGGTAATTGAGTGTTTTGCCCTTAGAAACTCCGCAGAAAACTATTGCTTTGTGCATCAAAAATCCTTCCCGGATCAATTGTGCATACACTCAGTCAAATCCCTCATACAAATTTGATGAAACTACTAACAAGAAAGAGACATACAAATCCCTTAATATAAATGCGAGAAGAGATATACAACTCATTTAGAATTAAATGTTTTATTCACAGGAGAGTCAAATGTTTCCCATACAAGCCATGGGATGTAACTGGAAAGTAAAGTATAGCTACTGAAAATAAAGATACACATGCATGAAGGGAAAGTACAGGAGTATGAGGGTGAACCCATCATTGCCTTGTATATTCTTCTTTGTGTAGAGCATCTCCGTACCATCTCCTGCATCCTCGAGTCATGGTACCTGAAAAGAAAAACATATCAATCATCAGTGTCGAGCTCAAGGATCAAATCATATTCCTACACTATCCTACTTTGTGCATATGAATCTTCTCCTAAGCAGGAGATGTAATATACTTGAAGGGCAAACTGCATGCATGATTTAATCATTCAGAAAGAAGAAAATGCAAAGAGAAGAAGAAAACATGGACATAAGAGAGGTCAAAAAGCCTAAATATTTCCTAACTATTTCCCTAAGTGTGAAGGTACAGGTTGCAGCCAAAGAAAGAAAGAAATAAGTCATAAGTACATATAAGGAAGAAGCAAGAGTGCAACTCAAGGTTCAACAAACATTTTGCAAATGGAAGAGGTTAGAGCTTAGAAGATAGAATGGAAGGTAGAAGCACCCATTTCAGTTTGTAAAGAAGAAAAAGAATCAGATTTCAACAAGATGAGGCTAAAAGCAAAAGGATTACAGTTGAAATAGGATGAGAGAGAAGATTTGGGAAAACTTTGACATGGCTTCACCATGTAAAATCAACATTTCAAATTTTTTAGCATACATATCAAAGTTGTAATGAAAGGAAATTAAGTATATAATTGCAGAAAAGAATTCTTTATAACTTAAACAACTGAAGTGAATTGAAATTCCAAGATAATCTCACAAATTTCAGTTTTTCTAAGGTTACAGTTTTCAGAATAAAGCAGATATGAGAGCACAGAATTACTACAATATCAATGAAATACATTCATTCAAGCAAGGTTGTACTCATCTAAAACATAAGCAGAAGCCATTACAAGTGAACAAAATATATCTCATGATAACAGTTTAAAGTAAGCTACAGAAGATACAATGTGCATGAAAGATCATCATATAGTAGCTATACAAGCAAAGACCAGATTAAGCTATAGGTCTTCATGAGCTCAACTTCTCAGAATAGAGGGGATACTTGCAAGCAAGGAACATGTCTAGTTTGAAAGTGTTTTGAAAGAGAGATAATTCTGAAAAAAATTGGCCAGGGCTTCGCCCTATAAAATCAACATTTACAACTTTTCCAACATCTATATCAAACTGAAATTAAAGAAATGTAGTGAAAGTAATAGAGTAAAGTATATGAATCAAGGCTTGTGCCAAATAGTGATATCTAAATAGATCAAGAATTGCTAAAAAATTACTGCAGATATCAAAGAGTATAAGTGAAACTTGCAGATTACAAAGGGACCATATCAGAATTTGAAATAAAGCCATACAAAGATTACAGTTTCAGACTTGTATTTAGGAAATCATCAAATTCAGATTTTGTTTTGCGAATACGTAAATAGTACCTCATGGAGCTAAGAACAAGATAACACTTTATTTTTCTTCAAAATAACTATATATTGCAGTCCCAAGATGATGGCAGAACTAGCTTTTGAGCTTGAAGGATTCAGAAATTATAGTCAATGAGATAAGTAAAAGAAACTATCAAATTAAAGCCACTATTCTAGTTCCAAATAACAAGTAAAGGGAAACTTCATTGTTACAACAAATTCAGAGCTACAAAAGTTATAAAACCCAGATCTAAAGTATAAATGTCTATTCAGAACAGGGATATCATTTCAGGCTAGGAGTAAAAGGGATGAGTATAACTCAAGACTGTAATCAAAGAATTTACTCTCAGCCAAAGAACAAAATTTCCTTAATGAAGGCAGTCTTGGAATAGCATTTTACATTAATATAACTGGAAGAGCTACAAAAAATGGAAGATACAGGTGTTCAAAATAGCCTCCAAGTAATGTATCAAAAAATAACATAGTACAAAGCTCTAAGTCATCAAAACATTGGCTACTTCAAGTAAAAGCTCAAAAAGGAGGAAAGGCCAAGCTTCAAGAAGAAAATGGTGGCCATCATGGAGTATAGGACAACAGTGGCAAATAGGTTTTAAAAGAAATCCATACCAAAACCCCTATAATAACACAATGGTGATAAACCCACATGGCCGTGGAAGAATAATCAAAGAAATCACAGAGAAAAAGCAGGCCCGCAAGGACATACAGATAGAATCTCAATGAAAAATCTAGATCTAGAGATAGTTAAGCAAAATACCAAATACTCAGAGCATAAACTATCTAGCAAACTCTCCGAAGATGGTTCGAGGAAAGCTAACAGTAACAACTGAAGTAAATCATGGTGACACAAGTTCATCAACATCAAGCAAAATAGAGTATTTATACTACTTAGCCATTCATCACGCCTAAGACTTCACATTGAGCCTCACTCTTCAAATGCGGTGGCTAATTATTCAGTGTTGGATCAATCTGACTTTGACTATGTAGCTCATGTTTCAGCATTGGATGGTGTCTCTAACCTGTTTATGGATGAAAAAATAGTTGAAGAACATGCTCATGATCCTTTTAAGGAGGTTGAAGAACATCTTTTTAGTGTGTATTGTATGCATGAAGAAAATACACCACTTCCCTTGTTGTCCAAAATAGATAATTCAGCAGAAGGAATTTGGAAACTTCATTTTGATGGAGCTAAGAAAAAAAAAGGATAGGGAGCAGGTTTAATGCTCACTTCCCCAACAAACGAAAGGTATTTCTAAGCTTTGAGTCTCTAATTGACATGTACTTGTAATGTGGTTGAATACGAAGCATTAACTCATGGCATACTTTTGCCCAAAAAGAGAGGTATCAGCACATTACAAATCTTTGGTGATTCTGAGTTGGTTATCAATCAAGTAAAAAACTTCAATGTTTGTAAGAATCCACTAATGAAGTCTTACAGACATAGAGTTTCAGACTTAATGGAAGATTTCAATGCCATTAATATTCAGTCTATTCCTAGAGCTGAAAACAAGCATGTAGATAGACTTGCAGCAGTTGGTGCTAGTTTCAAAGTGCTAGAATAGATTGAAAACAACAAAATTCAGCCTCATATTAAACTAATTGTCAGGCCCTCAATACCTGATAATGATTTAAATTGGCAGGTTTTTGAAAGTGATGATCAAATCTGCAGGTTCTTTGCAACAAGAAGCTGAGTTCTCTGTAGTTAATCAGGATAAGTTACAACATTTATATGGTGATCAGATTGTTCAGTTAAAGACAAATAAATTGCCTCAAGGTCTGGTTACATTGGAAGACATCTTCAGTACTGATGATCAGTTAAGAAAAGACAAAACTAAGATGTCAACACATGCTGATAACTATGAAGAGATTTCAATTGATGAAGGGAAAAAGTTATTTCTTGGAAAGGTATGTTCCTCAACTGAAAAACAATCATTTATTAATCTTTGCAAAGAGTTTAGGGATGTATTTGCTTGGAAATACCTGGACATCTTAAAGGATTTCATCCCATTCTAGCACAACATACAATTGAGTTACATCCAAATGTTAAGCCTTTAAGACAAAAAAAGAGGTTTGCAAATCCAAAAATAGAACCTCGATGAGGAAAGAATTATTCAAGTTGATTGAATCGTGTATTATTTTTCCAGTTAAGCATTCAAGTTGGGTGGCCAATCTTGTTCCTATTAGAAAGAAGAACGGTGAAATCGGACTATGTGTAGATTTTAGAGATCTTAATAAAGCTTTATTAAAGGATCATTACCCACTTCCGAATATGGATCAGATTTTGAGAACAATCTCAGGTTCAAATAGACTATCCCTTCTAGATGGTTACAGTGGCTATAATCAGATTTTAGTCCGAGAAGAGGATAAATACAAAACAACTTTTACCACCAAGTGGGGTACCTATGCTTATAAAAGAATGCCTTTCGATCTTTTAAATATTGGTGCAACATTTCAATGTGCAATGGACATGGCTTTTCGAGCTTGTTAAATAAATGCATCCTTGTCTATTTAGATGATGTGGCTTGTATTTTGAAAAGACCCGAGAAAAACATCGATGCATTTAAAGCGAGACCTTTCGAGTTATGCGAGATAGTTTGGAATATCTCTAAATCCTCTGAAGTCTATCTTTTCAATTCATCAAGGTAAATTACTTGGTCATATTGTTTCGAAGCAGGGTTTAGCAACTGATCCTTTCAGAACTGAAGCTATATCACAACTATCACTTTGCCTCATCATAAGAAGGCACTGTAAAGTGTTCTAGGAAAAATCAACTTTGTCAGAAGATTTGTTTCCGATTTTGTAGCATTTGTTAAAACGTTAACAACTATGTTAAAGAAAGAGAAAACTTTCTCTTGAACAAGCAAAGGAAGGGAAGGTTTTGAAGCAATAAAATCAGCTATATCTCATTCTCCTACTCTTACAAACCCAAATTTCAATAAAGATTTTACAATGTATGCACTTGTAGAAGCTGAAACAATCTCAGCTATCTTGACCCGGAGTTAATGAAGAAAATATTGAGTAGCCAATTGCTTTCTTTGGACGAGTTTGCATGATTACGAAAAAGGTACACATTTCTTGAAAAACAAGTACTTTCGGTAGTTAGAGGAGTAAAAATTTTAACTACATACTTTCAAACAATAAAATTCATGTTCTTGTTTCTCATCCAAGTGTGAAAGCTTTCCTTTTAAATAAAGAATGTAATGAGAAAAGGGCGAGGCTGGATAAGGAAGGTTATGGAATATGATGTTGATATCCGGGTTGCTAAGACAGTTCGAGGTAAAGGTTTATGTGAACATTTAATTGCTGATATGGAAAAAGCGAGGAAGTTGCAAAATCCAAAGATTCGAGAATAGTGTGCTGAAGTTTCATGTCAACAATTAAATATTATGGTCCAACCAGAAATCAAAAACCTTAACTTACCCAAGAGATCCAAGAATCAAGGTGGATGACTGATTTGGTTAACTACTTATAGCATGGCACTTATCCGGAAGGTATGGATAAGAATAAATGAAGATATTTCAGATTACAAGCTATTCCTTATCTTTTCGTTGATGGTGTATTGTTCAAAAGGGATATAAATGGGATCTTGCTACGATGTGTTGATTATGATAAAATTCAGAAAATATTATAAGAATTTCATGAAGGACCTGCAGGAGGTCACTTTTCAAAGCCACGTCTATAGCTTTAAAAATTATGAAAGTAGGTTACTATTGTCCTAGCATATTCAAAGACTGTTTTGAATGGATTAGAAAGTGTAAGAAATGTGCTTTCTTTGTTGGAAAAGAACATCTTGCTTTGTTTCCTTTGCATCCTATTTCATCTGATCAACCTTTTATGTAGTGGGGTCTTGATTTTATTGGAATGATAAACCCGCCTTCATCACAAGGACATAAGTGGATCCTAACTACTACATATTATTTTACATAATAGACTGAAGCAATAGCCTTGAAGGATGCTAACGAAGCTTTGATCCTATCCTTTTCTGAAGGCATAGTTTATAGATTTTGTGTTCTAGCAACGATCATATTAGATAATGCTTTGGCATTCCTCTGTGCAAAGGTAACAAATTGGGCTATCAAGCACGGAATATATCTGAGTTCTTCATCTAATTATTACCCACAAGGTAATGGCTTAGCTAAAAGTACAAACAAGAATCATTAAGGATCATCAAAAGAACCCTAAAGGATAATCAAAGAGCTTGGCATCGATTTTAAATTCCGCACTTTGGGCTAATAAAGTAACTCCTAAAAGATCATTTGCAATTCACCATACAAGCTTGTGTATGGAAAAGAAGCAATAATGCCTATTTCAAATTGAGTTACCAGGCATTAGATTTGCTCCATCAAATGGAACTACTTGAGAAAAAACCATTGCAAATTGGTTATGCGAGAGTTAATGGAATTGTAAGAGCCGAGAGATCAAGCTCATTTAAATATGGAAAAGAATCGAAACAAATCAAGAAGACTTTTGACAAGAAAGCCAAATTCGAGTCTTGATAATGAAGGGATATTGTGTTAAAGTGGGATGTTGATCGTGCAAAGCTAGAAACACACTCAAAGTTTGATACACTCTGGAGTGGCCCTTATATGATTTCAGATTTGCGAAGGAACACAATGTTTTTAGCTTTTGAAGATGAGTGAAGAGGAACTTCCCATTCTTGTGAGTGATATGTTTCTCAAACACTATTATTGAAAATCTTACAGGTGATTGTTAGAGTAGGATTTCCCTTGATAAGTGCATTTTCTGCATATTGCATTGTTTTTTTAATTCAATAAGTGCATTTGTGCACGTGATCTAGTTTACCAGATCCTTTCCTTAGTTTGTTTTTGAAGGGTTGCACCTTTCGGAAAGGTAGATTTTTGTTATACGCTTGACACTCCCTGCCCAATGGACAAGACCAAGGCACTGGTATATAAGCAAGCAGGCAGCTTTCCCCACAAGATTTCTAGAAATGTTGACAATTTTTGCACTTGTGTAAAAATGGGCGACTTGAAACTTTGTTACGATGGATAGAATAGGTGAAGTATACCTAAGCTAGGGAAGATCACATTTGAATATGTCATTGTCGTTCATTTATTTAAAGATTACACGAAATCTGCAGCTATGTGCAATGTTACAAAACGTAATAGATCACATAGTCACAATTTCATGAATACCATCAACAAAAGAACACAAGCCCGAAGGATAGTTATGTTGTCTTGATGAGAATGTGCAATTGCGAGTAGGTGAAGTGTAAAGTTTTGCAACAACATACAAAAGTACGAGATCCCGAGAAAATAAGAGTTCGTTACTAAATGTTACAAGTTCTACTCAATGTTCTTTCCTTTACAATTAAGACATTCAATTATGTTACTGAGTTGTTTAGTTCATTATACAATCCATACAGAAAGCATAAATGCAGAAAGAGATATACAACTTATTTATAGAATTCAATGTTTTATTCACAAGGAGAGTCAAATGTTTCCCATGCAAGCCATGGGATGTAACTATAAAGTAAAGTACAACTACTGAAAAGAAAGATACACATGCATGAAGGAGAAAGCAGAGGAGTATGAGGGTGAACCCATCATTGCCTTGTATATTCTTCTTTGTGTAGAGCATCTCCGTACTAGCTCCTTCATGACCTCAAGTCATTGTACATGAAAAGTAAAACAAATCAATCATCAGCTACGAGCTCAGGGATCAAATCATATTCCTACACTATCCTACTTTGTGCATATGAATTTTCTCCTAAGCATGAGATGTATTCTACTTGAGGGCAAAACTGCATGCATGCTTTAATCACTTAGAAAGAAGAAAGTGAAAAGAGAAGAAGAAAACATCGACATAAGAGAGGCCAAAAAGCCTAAATATTTTCTAACTGTTTCCCTAAGTGTGCGAGTGCACAGTTGCACCAATGAAAGAAATAAATAATTCATAAGTACATATTAGGAAGAAGGAAGAGTGCAACTAAAGGTTCAACAAACATTTTGCAAATGGAAGAGGTTAGAGCTCGAAGAGAATGGAAGGTAGAAGCACACTTTTCAGGTTTGTAAAGAAGACAAAAATAAGATTTCAACAAGCTTAGGCTAAAAGCAAAAGGATTACATTGAAATAGGATATGAGAGAACATTTCGGAAAAATTTTGTGAGGCCTTCGCCATGTAAAATCAATATTTCAGATTTTTCAGCATACATATAAAACTTGTAATGAAAGGAAAAGCGTATATAATTGCGAGAAAAGAATTCTTTATAGCTTAAACAAACTGAAATAAATTGAAATTCCATGATAAACTCACAAATTTTAGTTTTTCTAAGTTTGCGAGTTTTCAAAATAAAGCAGATATGAGAGCACAAAATTACTACAATATCAATGAAATACATCCATTCAAGCAAGGTTGTACTCATCTACAACATAAGCGAAGAAGACATTACAGGTGATCAAAATATATCTCATGATAACAGTTTAAAGTAAGCTACGAGAAGATCTGATATGTGCATAAAGATCATCATTTAGTAGCTATCAAGGAACGACCCGATTAAGCTCTGAAGTCTTCATGAGATCAACTTCGCATAATAGAGCGGATACTTGCAAGCAAGGAACATGTCTAGTTTGAAAATGTTTTGAAAGAGAGATAATTCTGGAAAAAAATTGGCAGGGCTTCACCCTATAAAATCAACATTTACAACTTTTCCAAAGCATGTATATCAAAGCGAGATCAAGAGTCGATGGCTCATAATCACCAAGTACAATGGATCAATGGTCGAAAAACGAGCTCAGAGATCAAAGAATAACCACGAATGGTCTCCCACTGACCACATTAATTGCCAACTTTAAAACCCTAACCGTGAGTTCAGAATCAACAACATTGAGCATGGAGTTTTAGAGATCAAGGGCTCGAATTAATTAACCAAAATCAAAGCTAACCCATCTCAAGTCAGAATACCATCGACCAATTTTGCTAAGGGTTGAGTCATTGTGGGAAGGGGCCAGCCCACATGTCCACAAACAATATCATTGCATTTGATTGTCAAAAGTCCAAAACCATAGTCATTTCCAAATAATACAAAGCTGAATCCGAATGTACATGCCACAATGATCACCTAAAAGGTGAAATCCAAACTACATGCTACCAACTATGCAAAGACCGACACATATATACATATGTATAATTAATCAAAAGGTGGTGGATATATATAGCATGTTTATTAATCAAGATGGTCGCTCCTTTTATAAATGCTAAATTCCACAAGGTTTCCAAACTCCGTAATGTGAAGGTGATCCCCACACACGGAGGTTGGAGTAGAGTTTAATAATGTTATCCATGTGATCACTAGAAAACACAATGAGTGTCGGCATCGGAGGAAAGAGTGGTCCTAGCCAAATTAATATAAGGATGAGTATTAATTCAAATATTTGGAATTATTTTGCTTGCATCACGGGAAGTTTATTATTTGCATGCCTTCACAATAGGACAGAATGGAGAAGAAGACGAATTTGCATGTTCAAAGGAAGAAGACTTGCTTAGCAAGCAATTTTATTATTATCAAATTATTCACCCTTCTCTTTCTTAAAAATAGATCAGTCAACTTGATTGGCGAGATGTAATCAAAGGCTATTAATTCCATTTGTACTAGTTTGTATTATTTTATCCTTTTATTTATTATTAAATAAATGATAAAATTAGGATGAATGTGCGAGTACACCACTGAGGCTATTTTTAGGAAGGGGGTGAATTTTATTTTGCTATATATTGTGTGCCTTTGCAAAGCACGGGGGAACTTAATCTTGGAGGACTTTTGGATATATGAGTACTAAAGCAGATTTTTTTGCACTACGAGTGTGAAGTGTTTTCTACCTTTCCAAGTTACCTTACAATCTAGTGTATGTTATATTAATCTTGTGAATGCAAATTCCTTGATCAACCACCTTACTCTGCTGTAAGTTTCAGTCCTTTCTACTTAAATTTAATGTGCATGTTAACTTATTAAATCTTGTTGTGATTCTCCTCGGTCTGATCAAGTGTTTTTCCTTAGATACTCTGCAGAAAAATATTGGTTCGTGAATCAAGAATCTTTCTCGAATCGATTGTGCATACACACCCTCATACACTCATATTAAGCCCTCATACAAATTTGGTGTATCACCTTAGTTTTAATCATATTACATTCAATTTTTACCCTAAAAAAAATCCCGTGAAAAGTAGTTTAGTATACACCAAGAAATAAACCGTCCTATGCATCACAATTTCCCGAGGTTCCACGTGTTGGTACCCCCCCCTCGAGAAAATAGATAAACCCATCATGTACTGTGAGGTGTTTCCATCGGATGTGGAGAAATCTACGAAAGAAAGAGATCATATGTTTGCAAGCTTAGAAAACCTTGAGCCATCTCTCTTTGAGGTGAGGCGGGAATGAACTTGATTCCCGAATCTTTAAGAGCTGCACTTTCGGAGAGATGAGAGATAACAGAATGATCTCGACCTTCCTTAACCCAGATTTCTCAATGAAACCAAGTGTAATAACTTGTAGAATCTAAAAATATTGCACACAACAACCTAGTAACTCACAGTGTGAACCCTTTTTCACAAGCTTTAAGAATGCGGGATGATGTTGAAACAATGTAAAATGGCACTTAGAGCATATAAGAAATGCTTACCAGAGTGAAGAACACACTCAATATTGCATCTTTTTGGTGTTAATTGTATGCATGCAATCACAATTTCCCATTTTGATGGGTAGCTAGAACAATGGTTCCACTTTGGTGTTGGTAGATTTTACTGCATTAGCATCAAACCTTGATTCCCCTCATCGGTGAGGCTCCGTGTCGAGCAACATCACACGTTCATGAACCATGAGAAGCTTAGAAAGGAAAACGAGAAGGATGTAGTGTGTTGTTTTGTAGCTAATTGCATGGGAAGAAACTGATTTGAACACGAATTATAAAGCTCTTTTCTAAAATAACACAAAGTCGGATGTGGAGAAATGGGTAAAGTTCTCACCCTTCTTTGTAAGAGGATTTGATCTATCCTCACAACTTTATGGTTGTGCCTTTGACAACCAGTAAAGATGACATGAGAGGACCCTTTTTTTTGCATCCGGAACATAATAGAAGAAGAAAGAAATAGAAGTTATGCTTCACATCTTTCCATCATTTGTTTTAGCTCATCGGGCTTCTTTCCGCGTCTAAATTTAAGCTGAGCCTATTGTTTGTGGAGGAGATGGAGATGTCCTTCCTTGTAAATTTATTGAGAAGACCTTGAAAAAATATGATCAATACAACAAAACCTAACTCTCACGAGTTGTCACTCTAGATAATGGAGATTTTCTAAGAAAATCTGCAAATTCTAAGTTTAGACTACTAAAGACGATAAAAAACAAGATTGCTTCCATTCATTGATTTTGCATCGTTCATAACCTTTAGGTGGTGATAGAATTTATGCATTTATACACACTTTACAGGACAAACAACGGTATTATGGGTAAGATTGGTTGTTTTCAATTGAATTTTTTTCAGCTTGTCGGTGGGAGGTGAGGCGTGGTAATGAACTTGATTCCCGAGATCTTTAAAAGCTTCTACAAAAATGAAAGGTTTGATCAAGTTGCTTTAGAATGCTTCGAGCAGTTAGAATGTTCCTTTAACCACGAGGTGTGCTTAAATGGAGGCCCGTCCCTCCCGCTCTGCAACACGTTTTCACACAAACTTTAACAATCCAACATAAAGGCTCAAATTGAAAAGCTTAATTAAACATTATCAACCTTTGTTTCATCACGCCTAAGATTTCACATTGAGCCTCACTTTTCAAATGTGGTGGCTAAGTATTCACCCATTTGATTCATCGAGATCGATCGACTTTGACGAGGTATCTCATGTTTCAACATTCGATGGTGTCTCTAGCCATGTTTATGGATGAAAAAAGTTGAAGAACACACTCATGATCCTTTTAAGGAGGTTGAAGAACATCTTTTTGGTGTTAATTGTATGCATGAAGAAAATACACCACTTCCCTTGCGTGTTTGCTAAGCTTTAGCTCCATGGCAAAAAATCATGCTTCCTTGATAGTTGAAATCGTAGAAGAAACCATCGTTGATCACTTTAAAGAAGGGTAATTTGGAAACTTCATTTT
Organism: Taxus wallichiana var. yunnanensis; assembly: GCA_018340775.1. Taxonomy (NCBI): domain Eukaryota; kingdom Viridiplantae; phylum Streptophyta; class Pinopsida; order Cupressales; family Taxaceae; genus Taxus; species Taxus wallichiana. The sequence goes on along the minus strand of CM031236.1, from coordinate 634,702,971 downwards.
GATGGAGCTAAGAACAAAAAGGACAGTTCATGATTTGCTCACAGATGTCTTTTTTAATAATTTCGAACAGTTTAATGCTCACTTCCCCAACAAATGAAAGGTATTTCTAAACTTTGAGTCTCCAATTTACATGCACTTGTAATGTGGCTGAATACGAAGCATTAATTCATGGCTTACTTTGGGCCAAAAAGAAAGGTATCAACACATTACAAAACTTTGGTTATTCTCGAAAGCTAGTTATCAATCAAGTAAAAACTTCAATGTTTGTAAGAATCCACTCATCGAACTCTTACGGACATATAGTTTTAGACTTAACGGAAGATTTCAACACCATTAATATTCAGATCTATTCCTAGAGCTAAAAATAAACATGCGAGATAGACTTGCGCAGCTTGGTGCTTTTCAGTTTCAAGTGCTAGAATCAGATTATAAACAACAAAATTCAGACTCATATTAAACTAATTTTTAGCCTCACTTTGTGCCCTCAATACCTTTACTGTGTGTTGAATAATAAATCCATATGGCTGCCCATGCTTATATAACCTTCAACAATTTAAATTGGCACGTTTTTGAAAGTGATGATCAAATATGTAGGTTCTTTGCAACAAGAAGCTAACTTCTCTCACTTTTTCCAACTAATCAAGATAAGTTACAACATTTATATGGTGATCAAATTGTTCGAGAAAGACAAATAAATTGCCTCGAGGTCTAGTTACATCGGAATACATCTTCAAGATCTTGATGATCGCTTAAGAAAATACAAAACTAAGATGTCAACACATGCCGACAACTATGAAGAGATTTCAATTGATGAAGGGAAAAAGTTATTTCTTGGAAAGGTATGTTCCTCAACTGAAAAACAATCTTTTATTAATCTTTGCCAAGAGTTTAAGGATGTCTTTGCTTGGAAATACCAAGACCTGAAAGGATTTGATCCCGCCTTTGAGAACAACATACAATCTAGTTACATCTAAATAATAAGCGTGTTATTGAGCTAGTTATCATCAAATAGAGGCCTGCAAATCCAAAAATAGAACCTCTGATGAGGAAAGAATTATCCAAGTTGATCGAATCTTTAAATTGGTATTATTTTTCCAGTTAAGCATTCAAGTTGGGTGGCCAATCTTGTTCCTATTAGAAAGAAGAAAACGGTGAAATAAGACTGTAGATTTCAGAGATCTTAATAAAGCTTCATTAAAGGATCATTACCCACTTCCGAATATGGATCGGATTTTGAGAACAATCTCGGTTCGAATAGACTATCTCTTTTGGATGGTTACAGTGGCTATAATCAAATTTTAGTCCAAGAAGAGGATAGATACAAAACAACTTTTACCACCAAGTTTTATGCTTACAAAAGAATGCATTTCGGTCTTTCTAATGCCGGTACAACGTTTCAATGAGCAATGTACATGGATTTTCGAGCTTGTTAAAAAAATGCATCCTTGTCTATTTAGATGATGTGACTGTATTTTCAAAAGACCGAGAAAAACATATGATGCATTTAAAGCGAGACCTTTCAGGTTATGCGGTAGTTTGGAATATCTCTAAATCCTCTGAAGTCTATCTTTTCAATTCATCAAGGTAAATTACTTGGTCATATTGTTTCGAAGCAGGGTTTACCAATTGATTCTTTTAGAATCGAAGCTATATCACAGCTATCACTACCTCATCATAAGAAGGCACTTTGCAAAAGTTTTCTCGGAAAAATCAACTTTGTTAGAAGATTTGTTCCAGATTTTGTAGCATTGGTTAAACCGTTAACAGCTATGTTAAAGAAAGAGAAAACTTTCTCTTGGACCAGCGAAGGAAGGGAAGGTTTTGAAGTAATAAAATCAGCTATATCTCAGGCTCCTACTCTTGTGAACCCAAATTTTGATAAAGATTTTACAATGTATGCACTTGCAGGAGCTGAAACAATCTCAGCTATCTTGACCCAGGTTAATGATGAAAATATTGAGTAGCCAATTGCTTTCTTTGGACAGAGTTTGCATGATTATGAAACAAGGTACACATTTCTTGAAAAATAAGTACTTTCAGTAGTCAGATGACAAAAGAATTTTAAGTACATGCTTTCAAACAATAAAATTCATATTCTTGTTTCTCATCCAAGTGTGAAAGCTTTCCTTTTAAATAAAGTATTGAATGAGAAAAGAGCAGGCTAGATAACGAAGGTTATGGAATATGATGTTGATATCCGGGTTGCTAAGACAGTTCGAGGTAAAGGTTTATGTGAACATTTAATTGTTGATATGGAAAAACAGCAAGCTGCAGAATCCAAAGATTCAGAACAGTGTGCTGAAGTTTCATGTCAGCAATCAAATATTATGGTCCAACCAGGAAATCAGCAACCTGAACTTACCCAAGAGATCCAAGAATCAAGGTGGATGACTGATTTGGTTAACTACTTATAGCATGGCACTTATCCGGAAGGTATGGATAAGAATAAACGAAGATATTTCAGATTACAAGCTATTCCTTATCTTTTCATTGATGGTGTATTGTTCAAAAGGGATATAAATGGGATCTTGCTACGATGTGTTGATTATGATAAAATTTAGAAAATATTATCAGAATTTCATGAAGGACCTGCAGGAGGTCACTTCTCAACGTACTACAGCTTTAAAAATTATTAAAGTAGGTTACTATTGGCCTAGCATATTCAAAGACTATTTTGAATGGATTAGAAAGTGTAAGAAATGTGCTTTCTTTGTTGGAAAAGAATGTCTTGCTTCGTTGCCTTTTATGTAGTGGGGTCTTGATTTTATTGGAATGATAAACCCACCTTCATCACAAGGACATAAGTTGGTCCTAACTACTACAGATTATTTTACACAATGGACTAAAGCAATAGTCTTGAAGTATGCTAGCGAAGCTTCGATTCTATCCTTTTATAAAGGCATAGTTTATATATTTGGTGTTCTAGCAACGATCATATCAAATAATCCTTTAGCGTTCCTCAGTGCAAAGGTAATAGATTGGGCTGTCAAACAGAGAATATATCTGAGTTCTTCATTTAATTATTACCCACAAGGTAATGGCTTAGCTGAAAGTACTAACAGGAATCTGTTAAGGATCATCAGAAGAACACTCAAGGATAATCAAAGAGCTTGGCATCTGATGTTGAATTCCGCAATTTGGGCTGACAGAGTGACTCCTAAAAGATCTATTGGCAATTCACCATACAAGCTTGTGTATGGAAAAGAAGCAAGAATGCCTATTTCAATTGAGTTACCAGATTAGATTTGTTCCCTCAAATGGAACTACTTGAGAATGAACCATTGCAGGTTGGTTATGCAGAGTTAATGGAATTGCAAGAGCTGAGAGATCAAGCTCATTTAAATATGTTAAAGAATCAGAAACAAATCAAGAAGACTTTTGACAAGAAAGCCAAATTCGAGTCTTGAATGAAGGAGATATTGTGTTAAAGTGGGATGCTGATCATGCAAAGCCCAAAAGACACTCAAAGTTTGATACACTCTGGATTGGCCCTTACATGATTTCAGATTGCAAGGAACACAATGCTTTTCAGATTTCGAAGTTGAGTGGAGAGGAACTTCCCATTCCTATGAGTGGTATGTTTCTTAAACATTGTTATTGAAAATCTTACAGTGATTGTTAGAGTAAGATTTCCCTTCAATAAGTTCAGTTTCTACATATTGCATTGTTTTTTTAATTCACTAAGTGCATTCGTGCACGTGATCTGGTTTACCAGATCCTTTTCTTAGTTTTTTTTTCGAAGGGTTGCACCTTTTGGAAAGGTAGATTTTTGTTATACGCTTCACACTCCATGCCCAATGGACAAGAGTAAGGCACTAGTATATAACCTAGCGGTAGCTTTCCTCGCGGGATCGCCGAAATGTTGACGATTTTTACACTTGTGCAAAAATGGGCAACTCGAAACTTTGTTACGATGGATATAATAGGTGAAGTATACCTAAGCTATGAAAGATCACATCAGAATATGTCATTGTCGTTGATTTATTTAAAAGATTACTTGAATTCTCGCTACTATGAGTGCTATTACAAAACATAACAGATCACGTAGTCTCTAATTTCATGACTATCCTCAGCAAAAGAACACAAGCCCTGAAGGACAGTTATGTTGTCTTGATGAGAATGTCCAATTGTAGAGTAGGTGAAGTGTAAAGTTTTGGAACATCATACATAAGTGCAGATCCCAGAAAATCAGAGTTCGTTACTAAATGTTACAAGTTCTACTCAATGTTCTTTCCTTTACGATTAAGACATTCAATTATGTTACTGAGTTGTTTAGTTCATTATATAATCCATACGGAAATCAAAAATACAAAAAGAGATATACAACTCATTAAAAGAATTCAATGTTTTATTCACAAGGAGAGTCAAATGTTTCCCATACAAGCCATGGGATGTAACTGAAAAGTAAAGTACAGCTATTGAAAAGAAAGATACACATGCATGAAGGAGAAAGCAGAGGAGTATGAGGGTGAACCCATCATTGCCTTGTATATTCTTCTTTGTGCAGAGCATCTCCGTGCCAGCCTTCATCCTCAAGTCATGGTACCTAAAAAGAAAAACAAATCAATCATCAGTTACGAGCTCAGGGATCAAATCATATTCCTACACTATCCTACTTCATGCATATGAATCTTCTCCTAAGCAGGAGATGTATTCTACTTGAAGGGAAAACTGCATGCATGCTTTAATCACTTAGAAAGAAGAAAGTGAAAAGAGAAGAAGAAAACATGGACATAAGAGAGGCCAAAAGCCTAAATATTTCCTAACTGTTTCCCTAAGTGTGTAGGTACAGGTTGTAGCCAAAGAAAGAAATAAATAAGTCATAAGTACATACTAAGAAGAAGGAAGAGTGCAACTCAAGGTTCAGCAAACATTCTACAAATGGAAGAGGTTAGAGCTCAAAAGAGAGAATGGAAGGTAGAAGCACACTTTTTAGTTTGTAAAGAAGAAACAAAATCAGATTTCAACAAGCTGAGGCTAAAAGCAAAAGGATTACAGTTGAAATAGGATGAGAGAGAAGATTCTGGAAAAAAATTGACAGGGCTTCGCCATGTAAAATCAACATTTCAGATTTTTCAGCATACATATCAAAGCTGTAATGAAAGGAAAAGCAGTATATAATTGCAAAAAGAATTCTTTATAGCTTAAACAGCTGAAATAAATTGAAATTCCAAGATAAACTCACAAATTTCAGTTTTTCTAAGTTTGCAGTTTTCAGAATAAAGCAGATATGAGAGCACAAAATTACTACAAATATCAATGAAATACATCCACTCAAGCAAGGTTGTACTCATCTACAACATAAGCAGAAGCCATTATAGGTGAACAAAATATATCTCATGATAACAGTTTAAAGTAAGCTACAGAAGATACAATGTGCATAAAAGATCATCATATAGTAGCTATACAAGCAAAGACCAGATTAAGCTATAGGTCTTCATGAGCTCAACTTCTCAGAATAGAGGGGATACTTGCAAGCAAGGAACATGTCTAGTTTGAAAATGTTTTGAAAGAGAGATAATTCTAGAAAAAAATTAGCAAGGCTTTGCCCTATAAAATCAACATTTACAACTTTTCCAGCATTTATATCAAACTGAAATTAAAGAAATGCAGTGAAAGTAACAAAGTAAAGTATCTGAATCAAGGCTTGTGCCAAATAGTGATATCAAAACAGATCAAGAATTGCTAAAAATTTTCTACATATATCAAAGAGTATAAGAGAAACTTGCAGATTACAAAGGAACATCTCAGAATTTTAAATAAAGTAATACAAAGATTGCAGTTTCAGACTTGTATTTAGGAAATCATCAAATTGGCAGGGCTTCGCCCTATAAAATCAACATTTACAACTTTTCCAGCATCTATATCAAACTGAAATTAAAGAAATGTAGTGAAAGTAATAGAGTAAAGTATCTGAATCAAGGCTTGTGCCAAATAGTGATATCAAAATAGATCAAGAATTGCTAAAAATTACTGCAGATATCAAAGAGTATAAGTGAAACTTGCAGATTACAAAGGGACCATCTCAGAATTTGAAATAAAGGAATACAAAGATTGCAGTTTCAGACTTGTATTTAGGAAATCATCAAATTCAGATTTTGTTTTGCAAACAGGTAAATAGTACCTCATGGAGCTAAGAACAAGATAACACTTTATTTTTCTTCAAAATAACTATATATTGCAGTCCCAAGATGATGGCAAAACTAGCTTCTGAGCTTGAAGGATTCAGAAAGTACAGTCAATGAGATAAGTAAAAGAAACTATCAAATTAAAGCCACTATTCTAGTTCCAAATAACAAGTAAAGGGAAACTTCATTGTTACAACAAATTCAGAGCTACAAAAGTTATAAAACCCAGATCTAAAGTATAAATGTCTATTCAGAACAAGGATATCATTTCAGGCTAGGAGTAAAAGGGATGAGTATAACTCAAGACTATAATCAAAGAATTTACTCTTAGCCAAAGAACAAAATTTCCTTAATGAAGGAAGTCTCGGAATAGCATTTTACATTAATATAACTAGAAGAGCTAAAAAAATAGAAGATACAGGTGTTCAAAATAGCCTCCAAGTAATGTATCAAAGAATAACATGGTACAGAGCTCTAAGTCATCAAAACATTGGCTACTTCAAGTAAAAGCTCGAAAAGGAGGAAAGGTCGAGCTTCAAGAAGAAAATGGTGGCCATCGTGGAGTATAGGACAACAGTGGCAAATGGGTTTTTAAAAGAAATCCATACCAAAACCCCTGCAATCACACAATGGTGATAAACCCACATGGCCATGGAAGAATAATCAAAGAAATCACAGAGAAAAAGCAGGCCCGCAAGGACATACAGATAGACTCTCAATGAAAAATCCAGATCTAGAGATAGTTAAGCAAAATACCAAATACTCAGAGCATAAACTATCTAGCAAACTCTCTGAAGACGGTTTGAGGAAAGCTAACAGTAACAACCGAAGTAAATCATGGTGACACAAGTTCATCAACATCAAGCAAAACAGAGTATTTATACTACTTAGCCATTCATAAAAGGGGTGAATCCAGAATTACCTCTAAACCGTGGCTGAAAGAAGTTCAAACAGTAATGGCCGAACCCTCGAAAATAAAGGAGTCACATTCTGACCAGAGCTAGAAAGAAGAACGGTCGAGAACCAAAATTATACAAGCATGCATTCGCAGTTGCACAGGGCCGAACTCCAAGAGCACAAGAATGACAGCCTCAGTGAAGAACACAAAGGGTCTTTTCTACAAAGGCCGAGCTTGAAAAGAATAAACCGAGCTTCAAAAATGACCACACAGAGCTAATAAGGCCGAAATAAATCAAAATCAAGCTTCGAAGTCCTAACAATGGCGGATCTCAGGAAAAACAGAGATAAACACTAAAATGCAAAGGCAAGAAAGAGTCATAATACCAGTCTGAGGTCAAAGCCGAAGTAATGTGAGCATAGTCTAAGGCCAAAACAAATAGAAAAGTTGAGCTTCAAAGTCTCATCCATGACATCTAAAAAAATTTGCCAGGACTTCGCCCTCAAAACCAGAATGTGAAATGATCAAATGAGGGGCTTTGAGTTGTTTTAACTCACCCACTTGAGCTCAACTTAACCTAGCCCTAATCAGAGATCAAGAGTCGACGGCTCAAAATCACCAAGTACAATGGATCAATGGTCGAAAAATGAGCTCAGAGATCAAAGAATAACCATGGCTGGCCTCCCACCGACCACATTAATTGCCAACTTTAAAACCCTAACCATGAGTTCAGAATCAATGACATCGAGCACGAGTTTCAGAGATCAAGGGCTCAAATGATTCACCAAAATCAAAGCTAACCCAACTCAAGTCAGATTACCACCGACCAAGTTTGCTAAGGGTTGAGTCATCGTGGGAAGGGGCCAGCCCATGTGTCCACAAACAATATCATTGCGTTTGATGTCAGAAGTCCAAAACCATAGTCATTTCCAAATAATACAAAGCCGAATCCAAATGTACATGCCACAATGATCACCTAAAAGGTGAAATCCAAACTACATGCTACCAACTATGCAAAGACCGACACATATATACATATGTATAATTAATCAAAAGGTGGTGGATATATATAGCATGTTTATTAATCAAGATGGTCGCCCCTTTTATATATGCTAAAGTCCACAAGGTGGCCAAACCTGGTAATGTGAAGGTGGTCCCCACACCAAGGAGGTTGGAGTAGACTTGCAGAATGTTATCCATGTGATCACTAGCAAACACAATGAGTGTCAGCATCAGAGGAAAGAGTGGTCCCAGCTAGATTAATATAAGGATGAGTATTATTGCAAATATTTGGAATTATTTTTCTCACATACAGGAAGTTTATTTTTTCAATGCCTTCACAATAGGACAAAATGGAGAAGAAGACGAATTTGCATGCTCAAAGGAAGAAGACTTGCCTAGCAAGCAATTTTATTATTAGCAAATTATTCACCCTTCTCTTTCTTAAAAATAGATCAGTCAACTTCAGTTGACTGAGATGTAATCAAAGGCTATTAATGCCTCTTGTACTAGTTTGTATTATTTTATCCTTTTATTTATTATTAAATAAAGGATAAAATTAGGATGCATGGGCGAGTACAACCTGAGGCTATTTTTAGAAAGGGGTGAATTTTATTTTGCTATATATTGTGTACCTTTGCAAAGCACGGGGGAACTTATTGGAGGACTTTTGGATATATGAGTACTTGAAGCAAATTTTGCCAATTTTGCCCTCTGAGTGTGAAGTGTTTTCTGCCTTTCCAAGTTACTTTGCAGTCTTATGTATGTTATATTAATCTTGTGAATGCAAATTCCCTGATCAACCACCTTACCCTGCTGCAAGTTTCAATCCTTTCTACTTAAATTTAATGTTAGTACTGTTGTGATTCTCCCTCAGTACAATCAAGTGTTTTGCCCTTAGATACTCTGCAGAAAACTATTGGTTTGTGCATCAAGAATCCTTCCCAAATCAGTTGTGCATACACTCAGTCAAAGCCCTCATACAAATTTGGTGTATCACCTTAGTTTTAATCATTTTACTTTCTTTTTTACGCTAAAACTCCCAAAGGTGAGGAGTTTAGTATACACCAACAAGGAACCGACCTTAATACCGGAGGCTCGCCTCAAAATAGGTATACCCACGACACTGAGGTGTTTCCATTGTATCTACAAAAGAGAGATCATTTGTGCAAGCTTAGAAAACTCAACCATCTCTCTACAGGTGCACTTTCGAGAGATAACAGAATGATCGACCTTCCTTGACCCAAATTTATTAATGAAACCAAGTGCAATAATCAGCTGTAGAATCTAAAAATATTGCACCACAACACCCGTAACTCGAACACTTTTTACAGCCCGAACACGGGATGATGTTGAAACAATGTATCGACACTTAGAGCATATAAGAAATGCTTACCAGAGGTCCGAATATGCACTTTGCAATCACAATTTCCCAAAGAATGGCGCCACTTCGGTGTTAGTACCCAAATTGATTCCCCTCGAAGTTGAGCAACATCACAGTTTGATTTGGAATCTTAGAGACAAGCGAGATCATGTAGTGTGTCATTTTGTAGCAGGGAAAAAATGCATCTTGTTCTTTGTCACTCGGATGTGGAGAAACGGGTAGCACCCTCAAAAGGATTTGATCTATCCTCACAACTTTATGGTTGTGCCTTTCAACCAGGGTGAGAGAACCCTTTGTATCATGTTGTTTGTGGAGGAGATGGACATATCCTTCCTTGTAAAGTTATTGAGAAGACCTTGAAGAACATATGATCAATACAACAAAACCTAACTCTCACGAGTTGTCTCTCTAGATAATGGAGATATTTTCTAAGAAAGGTTCGACTACTAAAGACGATAAAAATAAGATTGCTTTTGCATTATTTTGGTGATAGAATTTATGCATTTATACACACACATGACAAACAACGGTATTTTGGGTAAGATTGGTTGTTTTTAAATGAATTTTTTTGGTGGGAGGTGAGGTAGAATGAACTTGATTCACTAGATCTTTAAGAGCTTCTACAAAAATGGAAGGTTTGATCAATAAAATGCTTGAGTAACAGCTAGAATGTTCCTTTAACCAAGAGGTGTGCTTTAATGGAGGCCCGATCAACACATTTTGACACAAACTTTAAGAATCCAACATGAAGGCTCAAATTGAAAAGCTTAACTAAACATTATCAACCTTTGTTTCATCACGCCTAAGATTTCACATTGAGTCTCACTCTTCAAATGTAGTGGCTAATTATTCAGCCCTAGATCAGTCTAACTTTGACGAGGTAGCTCATGTTTCAAAGATTGGATGGTGTCTCTAACATGTTTATGGATGAAAAAATAGTTGAAGAACACGCTCATGATCCTTTTAAGGAGGTTAAAGAACATATTTTTGGTGTGTATTGTATGCATGAAGAAAATACACCACTTCCCTTGCTATCCAAAATAGATAATTTAGCAGAAGGAATTTGGAAACTTCATTTTGATGGAGCTAAGAAAAAAAAAGGATAGGGAGCAGGTTTAATGTTCACTTCCCCAACAAACAAAAGCTATTTCTCAGCTTTAAGTCTCCAATTTACATGCACTTGTAATGTGGCTGAATACGAAGCATTAATTCATGGCTTACTTTGGGCCAGAAAGAGAGGTATCAACATATTACAAATCTTTGGTGATTCTGAGTTGGTTATCAATCAAGTAAAAAACTTCAATGTTTGTAAGAATCCACTATTGAAGTCTTACAGACATAGAGTTCCAAACTTAATGGAAGATTTCAATGCCATTAATATTCAGTATATTCCTAGAGCTGAAAACAAGCATGCAGATAGACTTGCAGTAGTTGGTGCTAGTTTCGAAGTGCTGAAACAGATTGAAAACAACAAAATTCAGCCTCATATTAAACTAATATTCAGGCCCTCATACCTCATAATGATTTAAATTGGCAAGTTTTTTAAAGTGATGATCAAATTTGTAGTTAATCAGGATAAGTTACAACATTTATATGGTGATCAGATTGTTCAGTTAAAGACAAATAAATTGCCTCGAGGTCTAGTTACATTGGAAGACATCTTCAGTACTGATGATCAGTTAAGAAAAGACAAAACTAAGATGTCAACACATGCTGATAACTATGAAGAGATTTCAATTGATGAAGGGAAAAAGTTATTTCTTGGAAAGGTATGTTCCTCAACTGAAAAACAATCATTTATTAATCTTTGCAAAGAGTTTAAGGATGTCTTTGCTTGGAAATACCAAGACCTGAAAGGATTTGATCCTAGTCTAGCACAACATACAATCGAGTTACATCCAAATGCTAAGCATGTAAGACAAAATACAGGCTTGCAAATCCAAAAATAGAACCTCTGATGTGGAAAGAATTATCCAAGTCGATTGAATCGGGTATTATTTTTCTAGTTAAGCATTCAAGTTGAGTGGCCAATCTTGTTCCTGTTAGAAAGAACAACGATGAAATCATACTATGTGTAGATTTCAGAGATCTTAATAAAGCTTTATTAAAGGATCATTACCCACTTCCAAATATGGATCAGATTTTGAGAACAGTCTCAGGTTCAGATAGACTATCTCTTCTGGATGGTTACAGTGGCTATAATCAGATTTTAGTCCGAGAAGAAGATAGATACAAAACAACTTTTACCACCAAGTGGGGTACCTATGCTTACAAAAGAATGCCTTTTTGGTCTTTTAAATTCCAGAGTGCAACGTTTCAATGTGCAATGGACATGGATTTTCTGGAGCTTGTTAAATAAATGCATCCTTGTCTATTTAGATGATGTGACTGTATTTTCAAAAGACCCAAAAGAACATCTGATGCATTTAAAGCAGACCTTTCAGTTATGCAAGTAGTTTGGAATATCTCTGAATCCTCTGAAGTCTATCTTTTCAGTACATCAAGGTAAATTACTTGGTCATATTGTTTCAAAGTAGGGTTTAGCAATTGATCCTTTCAAAATCGAAGCTATATCACAGCTATCACTGCCTCATCATAAGAAGGCACTGCAAAGTTTTCTGGGAAAAATCAACTTTGTCAGAAGATTTGTTCCAGATTTTGCAGCATTGGTTAAACCGTTAACAACTATGTTAAAGAAAGAGAAAACTTTCTCTTGGACCAGCGAAGGAAGGAAAGGTTTTGAAGCAATAAAATCAACTATATCTCAGTTTCTTGCTCTTTACTGCAAACCCAAAATTCGAAAAAGATTTTACAATGTATTCACTTGTAGGAGCTGAAACAATCTCACTATCCCGACCCAGGTTAATGATGAAAATATTGAGTAGCCAATTGCTTTCTTTGGACAGAGTTTGCATGATTATGAAACAAGGTACACATTTCTTGAAAAACAAGTACTTTCAATATTTAGAGGACTAAAGAATTTTAAGTACATGCTTTCAAACAATAAAATTCATGTTCTTGTTTCTCATCCAAGTGTGAAATCTTTCCTTTTAAATAAGGAATTGAATGAGAAAAGGGAAGTCTAGATAACGAAGGTTATGGAATATGATATTGATATCCGTGTTCTAAGACAGTTCGAGGTAAATGTTTATGTGAACATTTAATTGCTGATATGGAAAAACAACAAGCTACGTAATCCAATGATTCATAACAAAGCAGCTGAAGTTTCGTGTCAGCAATCAAATATTATGGTCCAACCAGAAATCAGCAACCTGAACTTACCCAAGAGATCCAAGAATCAAGGTGGATGACTGATTTGGTTAACTACTTATAGCATGGCACCTATCCGGAAGGTATGGATAAGAATAAACGAAGATATTTCAGATTACAAGCTATTCCTTATCTTTTCGTTAATGGTGTATTGTTCAAAAGGGATATAAATGAGATCTTGCTGCGATGTGTTGATTATGATAAAATTTAGAAAATATTATCAGAATTCCATGAAGGACCTGCAGGAGGTCACTTCTCAGCACGTACTACAGACTTTAAAAATTATGAAAGCAGGTTACTATTGGCCTAGAATATTCAAAGACTATTTTGAATGGATTAGAAAGTGTAAGAAATGTGTTTTCTTTGTTCGAAAAGAACGTCTTGCTTCGTTGCCTTTTATGCGGTGGGGTCTTGATTTTATTGGAATGATAAACCCACTTTCATCACAAGGACATAAGTTGGTCCTAATCACTTCTGATTATTTTACACAATGGACTAAAGCAATAGTCTTGAAGTATGCTAGCGAAGCTTCGATTCTATCCTTTTATAAAGGCATAGTTTACAGATTTGGTGTTCCAAAGAACGATCATATCAAATAATCCTTTAGCGTTCCTCGGTGAAAGGTAATAGATTGGGCTATCAAACATAGAATATATTCGAGTTCTTCATCTAATTATTACCCACAAGGTAATGGCTTAGCTGAAAGTACTAACAAGAATCATAAGGATCATCGAAGAACACTCAAGGATAATCAAAGAGCTTGGCATCGATGTTGAATTCTCGCACTTTGGGCTGATAGAGTGACTCCTAAAAGATCTCGTTGGCAATTCACCATACAAGCTTGTGTATGTAAAAGAAGCAAGAATGCCTATTTCGGTTGAGTTACTGGCATCGATTTGTTCCATCAATTGGAACTACTTGAGAATGAACCATTGCAGTTGGTTATGCAAAGTTAATGGAATTGTAAGAGATGAGAGATCAAGCTCATTTAAATATGTTAAAGAATCGAACAAATCAAGAAGACTTTTGACAAGAAAGCCAAATTCGAGTCTTCAATGAAGGAGATATTGTGTTAAAGTGGAATGCTGATCATGCAAAGCCGGAAGACACTCAAAGTTTGATACACTCTGGAGTGGCCCTTACATGATTTCAGATTGCAAGGAACACAATGCTTTTCACTTTTGAAGCCGAGTGGAGAGGAACTTCCCATTCCTGTGAGTGGTATGTTTCTCAAACACTATTATTGAAAATCTTACAGTGATTGTTAGAGTAGGATTTCCCTTCAATAAGTGCAGTTTCTGCATATTGCATTGTTTTTTTAATTCAATAAGTGCATTTGTGCACGTGATCTGTTTTACCATATCCTTTCCTTAGTTTGTTTTCAAAGGGTTGGACCTTTCAGAAAGGTATATTTTTGTTATACACTTCACACTTCGTGCTCAATGGACAAGAGCAAGACACTAGTATATAAGCTAGTAGGCAGCTTTCCTCATAGGATCGCCAAAAATGTTGACGATTTTTCCACTTGTGCAAAAACGGCAGCTCGAAACTTTGTTACGATGGATAGAATAGGTGAAGTATACCTAAGCTAGGGAAGATCACATCAGAATAAGTCATTGTCGCTAATTTATTTAAAACATTACATGAAATCTGCAGCTATGTGTGATGCTACAAAACGTAACAGATCAAATAGTCTATAATTTCTTGACTACCATCAAAAAAAAGAACACAAACCCTGAAGGAAAGTTATGTTGTGTTTATGAGAATGTCCAATTGCAGAGTAGGTGAAGTGTAAAGTGTTGGAACAACATACAAAAGTGCAGATCCCGAGAAAATCGAGTCCGTTCTTCGAATGTTACAAGTTCTACTCAATGTTCTTTCCTTTACGATTAAGACATTCAATTATGTTACTAAGTTGTTTAGTTCATAATACAATCCATACAAAAAGTACAAATGTAGAAGGAGATATACAACTCATTTACGGAATTCAATATTTTATTCACAAGTAGAGTCAAATGTTTCTCATGCAAGCCATAAGATGCAACTGAAAATAAAGTACAGCTACTGAAAAGAAAGATACACATGCATGAAGGAGAAAGCAGAGGAGTATGAAGGTGAACCCATCATTACCTTGTATATTCTTCTTTGTGCAGAGCATCTCCGTACCAGCTCCTGCATCCTCAAGTCATGGTACCTGAAAAGTAAAATAAATCAATCATCGGTTACGAGCTCAGGGATCAAATCATATTCCTACACTATCCTATTTTGTGCATATGAATCTTCTCCTAAGCAGGAGATGTATTCTACTTCAAGGGCAAATTGCATGCATTCTTTAATCACTCAGAAAGAAGAAAGTGAAAAGAGAAGAAGAAAACATGGACATAAGAGAGGCCAAAAAGCCTAAATATTTTCTAACTGTTTCCCTAAGTGTGCAGTACGTCATTGCAGCCAATGAAAGAATTAAATAAGTCATAAGTACATATTAGGAAGAATGAAGAGTGCAACTCAAGGTTCAACAAACATTTTCCAAATGGAAGAGGTTAGAGCTCGAAGAGAGAATGGAAGGTAGAAGCACACTTTTCAGTTTGTAAAGAAGAAACAAAATCAGATTTCAACAAGTGGGGCTAAAAATAAAAGGATTACAATTGAAAAGGATGAGAGAGAAGATTTCGGAAAAAATTTGTGAGGCTTCGCCATGTAAAATCAACATTTCAGATTTTTCAGCATACATATCAAAGTTGTAATGAAAGGAAAAGCAGTATATAATTGCAGAAAAGAATTCTTTATAGCTTAAACAGCTGAAATGAATTGAAATTCCAAGATAATCTCACAAATTTCAGTTTTTCTAAGTTTGCGCTTTTTTAAATAAAATAGATATGAGAGCACAAAATTACTACAATATCAATGAAATACATCCATTCAAGCAAGGTTGTACTCATCTACAACATAAGCAGAAGCCATTATAGGTGAACAAAATATATCTCATGATGACAGTTTAAAGTAAGCTACAGAAGATACAATGTGCATAAAAGATCATCATATAGTAGCTATACAAGCAAAGACCAGATTAAGCTACAGGTCTTCATGAGCTCAACTTCTCATAATAGAGGGGATACTTGCAAGCAAGGAACATGTCTAGTTTGAAAATGTTTTGAAAGAGAGATAATTCTAGAAAAAAATTGGCAGGGCTTCGCCCTATAAAATCAACATTTACAACTTTTCCAGCATCTATATCAAATTGAAATTAAAGAAACGCAGTGAAAGTAACAAAGTAAAGTATCTGAATCAAGGCTTATGCCAAATAGTGATATCAAAATAGATCAAGAATTGCTAAAAATTACTGCAGATATCAAAGACTATACGTGAAACTTACAGATTACAAAGGGACCATCTCAGAATTTGAAATAAAGCAATACAAAGATTGCAGTTTCAGACTTGTATTTAGTAAATCATCAAATTCAGATTTTGTTTTACAAACAGGTAAACTCAAGTCAGATTACCACCGACCAAGTTTGCTAAGGGTTGAGTCATCGTGGGAAAAGGCTAGCCCATGTGTCCACAAACAATATCATTGCGTTTGATTTTCAAAATTCCAAAACCATAGTTATTTCCAAATAATACAAAGTTGAATCCGAATGTACATGCCACAATGATCACCTAAAAGGTGAAATCCAAACTACATGCTATAAACTATGCAGAGACCGACACATATATACATATGTATAATTAATCAAGATGGACACCCCTTTTATATATGCTAAAGTCCACAAGGTGGTAATGTGACAGTGGTCCCCACACCAAGGAGGTTGGAGTAGACTCGCCGAATGTTATCCATGTGATCACTAGCAAACACAATGAGTGTCGCATCGAGAGGAAAGAGTGGTCCCAACCGTGTTAATATAAGGATGAATATTATTGCAAATATTTGGAATTATTTTACTCACATACAAGAAGTTTATTTTTGCATGCCTTCACAACAGACGAGAATGGAGAAGAAGACGGATTTGCATGCTCAAAGGAAGAAGACTTGTATTTCTTAAAAATAGATCAATCAACTTCGCTTGACTCGAGATCTAATCAAAGGCTATTAATGCCTCTCGCACTAGTTTGTATTATTTTATCCTTTTATTTATTATTAAATAAAGGATAAAATTAGGATGCATGGGTGAGTACACAAATGAGGCTATTTTTAGGAAGAGGTGAATTTTATTTTGCTTTATATTGTGTGCCTTTGCAAAGCACGTGGGGGAACTTACTTGGAGGACTTTTGGATATATGATTACTTTGAAGGCGCATTTTATCGGTTTTGCCCTCTAAGTGTGAAGTGTTTTCTACCTTTCCAAGTTACTTTGTAGTCTTGTGTATGTTTGTTGGCTAGATTTTTTCATAGCACAAAAAAACCTAGGCAAATATGAGATAAATCTCTCTCATTTAACCGGTGAGGCTCCCATGTCAAATTTGTCAATTTAAATATGCTAATATCTAAATGGGGTTTTACTTTAACTACTCGGGCCTTCATGAACCATAACTGAACAGCTTCTGCTAGCAAAACAGCTTGTTTAAAGAAAGGAAAAGTTATAGAAGAAAGTAATTACATAAACACTTAGAAGAAATGGGGAAGATGTGCATCCCAATCAGTAGATGGCAGAGCTGATTGCATGCACATAGAAGAATCCAATAGATATAAACATAGAATTCTAAAACAAAGGAAACTCTAGATCCGTATATAAAATAACACAGCTTTATTAAGAGATCTAAGATCAAAAGCAAGAAACACAATACACCGTGACACAAAGTTCTCCTGAAATTTTCTCCTATATAATCCTCTCGCTTAAGTGGCTCTCGGGGTTCAAAGACAAAGTCTAGAACACGGATTGCTTTCGCTACAAATTCGATCATTAACCCGAAGGTTCTTCCTCTACTTATAGAATGTAGAGGGGCAATTAAAGTTGGAAGCTTTGAGTGAAATGTCACATGTGGACTTCAAAAGAAACAACCGCAATCTCCTCTCCGAATTCCTCTTTGCACAACATGTATGATTTGCAATCGAAAATAGAACCTTCTATTTTACACATGCCACCTATCTCCAAGCAGCTTGACTTCTTCATGTAATGGCTTTTAAAGCAATCACTTAAGTTGTATAATTTAATTGATCGCTCAATTACTTTGTTGGAGGAAAGAAGAAGGAAGAGGAAAGCTGCAGTCTTGTCCTTTTTCATGTCTGCATGCAGCTGATTCTTTTGCCTTTGATTCTCACCAAACTGGATCTGGGAGTAGCTGGATCTGAAGCAAGCTGGAATTTTGCCTTCGCCTTGTCTTCTCTTTTATCCTTGAAGCTTTTGCAGTTCTTCTCCAGTACATGCATCAATGCAATGTTTGTCGTAGATAACTCATCATCCTTATTTTTAATTGCATATGAGCAATTAAAAATTCTGGAAAGCACTCCGGATGAATGAAAATTCAATGAAGGCTTCAACTGGAAGATGGGAGCATTTGCACAAGATCTTAGAAGGAATTTTCCACGCACTGACTTCTTCACGCGCTTCATTCAAACAAGAGGATGAAGTCTTTGCTTAAGCTTTTACAACTATGAGATATGGATCTGGATCTCGCATCTAGATATGGATTTGCCTCTGCATCTGGATATGGATTTGCAAATGCATAACAAACTCCTGCAATCGGGATGTGGATGGAAAAGCTACAAATTGAATAATTCCACTACTTTTAATCTCGCACGCATGAGTGAAGTTTTTCTTGCACTCATCTCGTCTATTAATTCAAAGAAGAGGTTTCAAGCCTAGATTCGTTTCTCCAATATTTGCAAATTTAGAAGCGATGCATGATTCCATTGTGCTTTCTTTTCATCTTTCTTCACCATAGCTTTGTCTATCTTTGTCCGAATAATTCTTTTTCTTTTTACTTGGTCGGATTTCTTCAAACTGGTGCGTATATGGATAATCCTTCATATTCGAGGAAATATTCAATGTATTGACATTGATTAAAAACTTATTTTCTTTTCAGAAAGCACCCGTAATGAATTCCTAAATAATTCGATAAAGATGACCACTATAGCATGAATAGTGAATTTTAATTATAAAAATCTGCACTTTTCAAGCCTGCTGCCCCAAAAATTGGTGTTTAATTTACACGTAAAGAGAGCATGAATCTTTTCAACAACACCTGAGCACCTATAACACCTATGCAAACAATTATGCAGACAAAGATCAACCTCCTTCAAAACATGCGCTAAATTTGGAAGCTTTTAACCTTGTTTCCACCTTGCTTGAGCAAAATCCTTCTTCAAATGGGGCACACTTTTCCTCTTGGCTGCAATTCTTTACCTGTGAATTAAATAATTCACCCATATGGCAGCCCATGCTTATATAACCCTCACAATTCTATAATTAATAATTGCCCTTCCTATTCCTGGCAATTAATTAATTAAAAATCATGCTTCTCTCTTTAAAAATAGCATGTTTAAAGACAATCATCCAATAAATTAAATTAATTCAATTTAATCATCCACTCTTCACTTCACTTAAGCTTCACAGTGTGCTTTGACCATAGCCACTGAAAATAGAATTTAATTTAATCAATTAATACTTTAAAAAGTATTATTTCCTTCTCAAAAGGGGCTGCATTAAATAAATTAAATTTATTTAATTTTGGAATTCTATTTTTAAATTCCTTTTGTCCACTTCCCTTTGTTGACTTTTCCACAAGCCTGGGTGCCAAAATTGGGTGAATAAATATTAACAAATATTTATTTAATGCATTATTATTCACCCAAGGTGGGTCGCACTTTTTGGAATAATAGAATTCTATTTTTAAGAATTTTTCACAATGGGATTCTTTACCCTGCAAGGCAGCCCCGGAAATCCCATGATCCACTTAAGTGATTTGACTTTGACAATGATATTATTTACCCTGGAAAGCAGGCAATAAAATCCCATGATTTCACTTAAGTCACTTTTCTTTTATTTCACCATGGGAATTTTTACCCTGCAAGGCAGGCAATAAATTCCCACTTGCCTGCTGCTTCTATTTTTCCCATTGCAGCTTGAATCCTTTGTTTTCCAAAATGCGCCCAACCCACGAGGGCTTTTCTCAGGCATGACTTTACTTTTTCCCAGTGATCCAGACCTCCGATGGTGACTTCCTCCGGGCATAATGTGCGTATATGTTCTCCAAACTACCTGTGCCAAGAATCGGGCTTACCCAAAGAAAGGAATTGTTCTAGAGAAATTTCACGAAAAAGCGAAACAGACAACACAAAAACATGAAAAATTGCCAAAAGTTACAAATAAAGCCCAAAACTTATTCCTAGTTAAAATCCTTCCGTAGTAAGGGAATAATGATATGTTAAATCATAACAGAGTTAAAACGGAGCGCAAATAGCTTCATACGGGACTGAAAATAATTAAATACAAATTTTCCGCCGACAAATCCCGACAACAGAATATAACAATTTTGGGCAACCGGGTATTGGCAAAAAGCTAATATGGATCTTCGGGAATATCCCGACACAATACAAGAACTTTTAGGCAATAAAAACACAAAACGACCCATTATTTTAAAAGTACGAATTTTTTTCGAATAGGGTAGTCACTTATTTCAGGATGAAATCAGGTGACACTAATGTTATATTAATCTTGTGAATGTAAATTCCCGATTAACCACCTTACCCTGCTACAAGTTTCAAACTTTTCTACTTAAATTTAATGTGCATGTTAACTTATTAAGTCATTTATTGTGATTATCCTCGACAATAAAGTGTTTTGCCCTTAGATACTCTGCAGAAAACTATTGGTTCATGCATCAAGAATCCTTTCCAGATCAGTTGTGCATACACTTAGTCAAAGCCCTCATACAAATTTGGTGTATCACCTTAGTTTTAATCATTTTACATTCATTTTATACCTTAAAACTCCCGTAGCGAGCTTTAGTATACACCAACAAGGAACCTACCTTAATATTGAAGACTCACCTCAAAATAGGTATACCCATTGAGACTGAGGTGTTTCCATTGTATCTATGAAAGAGAGAGATCATTTGTGCAAGCCTAGAAAACCTGCAACCATCTCTCTATAGGGTGCACTTTCGAGAGATAATAGAATGATCTGACCTTCCTTTACCCAGCATTTATCAATGAAACCAAGTGTAATAACTCGTAGAATCTAAAAATATTGCACACAACACCTGTAACTCTGAACCCTTTTTACAAGCTTGAACACAGTATGACGTTGAAACAATGTACTGGCACTTAAAGCATATAAGAAATGCTTACTAGGGTCTAAATATGCACCGCAATCACAATTTCCCGTTAAGGGTGCCACTTCGGTGTTGGTCCCCAAATTGATTCCCGTCAAAAGCCGAGCAACATCACAAGTTTGACAGGAAGCTTAGAGATAAGCAGATCATGTACTGTGTCATTTTGTAGCCGGGGAAGAAATGCAGCTTGCTCTTTGTCACTCAGATGTGGAGAAATGGGTAGCACCCTCAAGAGGATTTGATCTATCCTCACTACTTTATGGTTGTGTCTTTCAACTAGGGTGAGAGGACCCTTTTGTAGCATGTTGTTTGTGGA
Source organism: Taxus wallichiana var. yunnanensis (assembly GCA_018340775.1). Classification (NCBI taxonomy): domain Eukaryota; kingdom Viridiplantae; phylum Streptophyta; class Pinopsida; order Cupressales; family Taxaceae; genus Taxus; species Taxus wallichiana. Next base: position 634,681,705 of record CM031236.1, on the reverse strand, counting down.
GAAGATGGAGATGTCCTTCCTTGTAAAGTTATTGAGAAGACCTTGAAGAAAATATGATCAATACAACAAAACCTAACTCTCACGAGTTGTCACTCTAGATAATGGAGATTTTCTAAGAAAGGTTCAGACTACTAAAGACGATAAAAACAAGATTGCTTCTGCATTGTTTTGGTGATAGAATTTATGCATTTATACACACACAGGACAAACAACGATATTATGGGTAAGATTCGTTGTTTTTAAATGAATTTTTCGGTGGGAGGTGAGGCGTAATGAACTTGATTCCCCATATCTTTAAGAGCTTCTACAAAAATGGAAAGTTTGATCAACAGAATGCTTCAGAACAGCTAGAATGTTCCTTTAACCACGAGGTGTGCTTAAATGGAGGCCCAGATCAACACGTTTTCACACAAACTTTAAGAATCCAACATGAAGGCTCAAATTGAAAAGCTTAACTAAACATTATCAACCTTTGTTTCATGATGCCTAAGAAACCCTCAAAGGATAACAAACAATCTTATAATCATGCTAGAGAGTACAGTGATTTCAAATTTTTTATTTCACTATCAAATGAGAGCTATTCTGAAAAATGAAATTGCAAATACCACCAAACTATCACAAGTATAAGATCTTGTGTGATTCACAGAGATTTCAATGTAAGATTACAATGGGAACAAGAAAGACTATTTGCAGACATTCAAAAATGAAGCAGACATAATTTTTCCCTAAAATCAACATAGATTTAACTCAAATTTGATTAAATTCATCAAATGAGGAAGAGTTTCTGTAAACAATCTCGAGCTCGTTAATGGCTGTACACTTGCAACCACCTTCACATGATCAAATTTAACACAAAAGAGATAAACAGGTTTCTTAGACGGTTTCTCAGAAAGATGGGCTTTGTCAAACTTTTCTTGTAGAAATGAAATCCTGACCTCTAACACTCCAACCCTTTGCACAACAAGTTCATGCAATTTATAACACTTTTACAACAGAGTTTTTCCCCGAAAACAAAACATTTCAAAGCACCATCACCTGTTGTGATTTTGATCGTGACCCCCAAAATCAGATCTGCAAAAAGGTTTTCAGGGAAATCAGAGGCCAAATCTCTTCGAGTATTTCCAGCATTCAATCCTTTCATCTAGTAAATCACTCCTCATGTCACGCACCAACTACTTCTTCCTCCAATCTGTCAAATATGGCTCTTTGCGTGCCAAGGAAGGAAAAATTGGAAACTCAAATCAAGTCCAACACCATATCACGTCTTAATGGTAAATAACTTTTTTAGATTTTCCCCACCAAACTAAGATATCAATCGGCTTCTTGTGTGCCAAGGAAAATCAGATTGAATCCGACAGTCAGATCACATTTTAATGGTAAAAGACGTCTACAGATCTTCCCCACCAAACCTAGATATCAAATTAATTTTCCTATCTTCATTATGCGTGCAAGGGAGACATCAAGAAATGATAAAAAACCATAAAAATTCGCATACCCAAGAGCTTTGTAGAAAAATGGCAGAAAAATCAGATATAGATGCACAACTGCCATCGATTTCCCTTTTTAAATTGGACCGTCCACGTGGGGGATCTTAGTCAAAAACGGGCCTGGGGGTCTGTTTAACTTTTTCAACTTTTGGAAAAAATGTAAAATTTCTCATTTTGCTTTGCCTCTCCACCTTGAAAATGGGCTTGACACGTGTCCCAATGTGTGTCCCTGTGGAAATGTGCTTCCTTTTTATACTTTAACCCTTTTCTTCCTTTTGAATTTTCAAACTGCCACGTGTCTTAATGGCGCATCTTGAGATGGTCCCCAAAAGTAGAGACCCCAAACAAGTGCGAGCTCAACACGTGTCTCGGTCGGGGAGTCTTTAAAAAGTTTAAAGTTCAACAAAAGGCACCATGTGTCTAGGGTCCAAGGTAGTCTTTGGCTATTGACAAGTCCGAGCAAAGGGCAGAGTGAGTGGAAGTCTCCAAGTGTCCTTCTGGCGCTCCTTCAAAATAAAACCCAAGGGCCGATCCCCAAACATGTGCGGTCCCTCCACGTGTCTTAGGCCTTTTAGGAAGTTGCTTAAAAAGCCTAAGGAAGGCCCTGGCGGAAACCTCCACATGTCTTTATGGCATAACTTCAAGATGGTCCCTAACAGCGAAGACTCAAATGAGTGCGGACTCACCACATGTCCCGTGCCTTAGAAAATTTCTTCAAAAGTTTAAGTCCCAAATGAGCCGACGGAAGCCTCCACTGTCCCTTTGTCACATTTTTCAAGGTGGGACCTTGAGATAGTTTTTCAAATGAGCGCCACCCACCACATGACCATAGCTTTGCCAAAATTGTACCAAATGCGCATAAAAATTTGTCTAAGTTCGGTCAAAGCAAGAGAATCCTCCACGTGTTCTCCCGGCCTGACAACTCCAAGGCCAAACCAAAGGTGAATTTTCAAACGAGCGTCGTTCATCCACGTGGACAAGCTTTGTGTTGATTTAAGCCATAGAGTTTTAAGAGTGCCCCGCCAAGCTGCATCCAACCAAAAGGAGCCATGTTTCCATTGATACAGAGATTTAAAATTGACGGAGAAACACACCCGTCAAGCCGCTAAAATGCGGGGAACCACCACTGTTCTAAGCCCGGAGATGAAATTTTCTTCAAGGACGAGAGAACTTGGAAATGTTTTCGATTTTCAAACATGATCCTCTCGAGCTACATTCAATCACATTTCCTCATGTACCTAGGGAAAAATGGCGAGGACAACAACACACGATCGCAGAAAATAGAAGGGAAGGATCATGCCTAATTTTTACGACCAAGTAATAGCCTCCTTCACATGGTCGAGGAATAAAAACTAGTTTTGGGCATTTAAGAGATCCTCGCCAAGGAAGGAATTGACCATGGCAACCGAATGGAGGACATAGCCTTTAAATACCAACACAGGTAGATAAAAAAGAGTGTGACAGAGGGTTTGGAATTGAGGGAATTTTTTTGGCAAACAAGGCGAGACTAATTTGAGCACCAACACAAACCGTCCAATCTATATTATCCTAGATTGGGAATTTGTAGATATAGTCTCATAAACGAATCATCTTCAGTTCAAGATTCCTATTTTGGCCAATAGATGCATCCAAATCTCTCCTATACCATTTTGTATAGATACTTACATATTTCCTTCTTGTGTTTTCAAGTTTGTATGATTTGTAATCATTAATTGCAAGTACCAATATGTTATTATAATATTGTACATTTAATATTGGAAGCTAGTTAATCGAATATCTTTAAATTTCAAACCTTGTATTCCTTTTTAGTGTTGTGAAGTTTATAATATTTAACAAATAATAAAATATTTAAAAGGTTGTAAAAATTTAGTGAACATGACTCTTGAATTGAGCATGTTGGCACAAACCCCTAGTTTCCCTAGGGTTTATTCTGTATTTTACTATATATTTCTTATTTTCTTCTCCTACTTTTGGGTATATCAATGGCTTCTTCCGGTGATTCCACCATATCCCTCCTTGAGTTCATTTAACTCCATCCCACATGTAAGGATATCAACTATGAGGCTTTTGAAAATGTTCGGATCCATCCTAGTACATCTCTTAATGAGGATTTATGCAAAGGGTTCGTTGTTTTCAAGAGGAGCCCATCTCTTTTATTTTTCGTTGATCTTCCCTCTCAAGATGTCATAGACAATGATCTCCCCTTATATATTCAAGTGATGATACACAATAAGTTGGTTAAGTGTTTACTCATCGAAAATGGATCTGACCTTAATATTTGCAATATATCCTTCTTTAAGAGATTGGGAATATGCTGGTTGGATATTTTGTCGAGACAAAAATATGAGGTTCAACTTGACTATGCGGGATACAATCCCTCCTCAAATAAAGGGAGAAGCCTTGTTTATTACTATTCCAATCAAACCAAAGAATATTCATAACATTTACACTAATCT
>CM031236.1:634584038-634677662 GCA_018340775.1 Taxus wallichiana var. yunnanensis | reverse complement strand
GTTACGTATTGCTACCTAGTCTACCTTCAAAAAAAAAAAAAAAGTAGTACTGTACAATTGTTCCAAAGCCTACATCGATATCATCAACCATCCCAAATCTCATCTAATCATCTCTCGCGCACGTGGCATGGATCGCAAACACGTAGGATCAAATCACAATCACTCGATTGAAAATGAAAATACTATTCATTGTTTTTTGCTTAGTATTTATATTAAATTTATCACAAAACAATTTTACAAGCTCCTATAGCTTCCATTCTATGAAAACTAATACACCGACATAGTTCCCATCCATAATTCTGAGCCTCGCTCATCTTTTTCTCAACACCCTCTACGACTTATTAGAACCAGATTTTCCATGTATACCACGCTGGAGCATTCACTGTCAGAATCTAACGTATGCTTGCTATATGCTTTACATACCATTCTCTCTCATAGCTTCTTCCTATCCAACTATACACATCTTTGATTAATCTCTTATCGATCTTCCTATTTTCTTTTACTTGGGTTCGATGATTCGTTCCTCATCCTTTCATCGAAGTGGGGAAAACATTCGGTATTATCCTATCACCCTCGTGGTGTAAAACTAAGAAAATCTCTACGCAAACATGCATAATCACACTACATACCACCTGTCCTATCTTCAATCAATCATGAAACGAGATTCAAATTCCCACGGGTTATCACTCAAAATCATAAGTCCCAATCTATTTCAAAATGATACTACTGGGATTCTAAAACCTACCCCCAAATGACTCTTAATTCGATTCGGAAAATCAATTTTGTAAAACAAATTCAAATTAATCAAATTTAATCAAATACGAATGTTAAAGCCAAACCCTGATTAGTTTCAATTTTTGTTTCTAAGGAGCTCAGCTCTTGAACTAGAGCGACCTAGATGTGAGAGCCAATGGTAGAATATCTTATTGGTAGCATTTTATAGTATGTATGACCAAGTGATTGAATTCTATGTGTTGTTTAGTTATGTCTTTTGATACATATGCAGATTTATTAAGGTGATGATAGTAATGCTTAGTGCTTGGTCCTTTATTTTGAACACATAACTATGTATTTATATGATTCCCTTGTTTGAATTTTGTAATTGACAACTGGAAGGCCGACCCATAAGTGAAAAAGATGCCCAAAAGATAAAAGAGACCCAAAAGGAGTGAGTAAAGGTAAGAAAGGGTCAGGGGCACCTAGAGAGGGACAAGGAGTGAGGATTCTTCCTCTAGGGGTGCGCTAGTGTCTGAAGCCATAAAAGATAAATAAGTAAATTTTGATTGGGCTGTAGGGTGTGTAAGACCAAATAGAAAACAAGAAACAAAGAAAAGAGGCCAAAGATAGTCATTCAATTACTAGTTTTCTTGCTTAGGAATCATATAAATGCTAGTATGCTTTTAGGACCTAGAAATGTACCCAAGTGTGTGATTTTGTGTCTACATTTCCCCCACTTTATGTTGTTGAGTGAATACTTGATAACATAAAGTAGATAAGAAGATGTACCTTATGATCATGTAGAGTGTGTGGTGAAAAATGTGTGCCGAGTGGACAAGTGAAGCGTGAAATGATGCAAAGTGAAGCGTGGAAACTAGGAAAGGAAAGTGACCCTAGGGGTGAAGCATATGTGTTGTGTTGTATATTGTATGTTGTTTTGTTTTATTTTACTTGTTTGTTGCTTCTTATTACGTATTAAGGATGGACCTAAAAAAGAAGAGAAAGAATGTAGTCAAAGTCATGTATATGATAAATCAGAGAAAAATGTGCATAAGTATGTAAAAGTATGTAAAAAAGTGTGTAAAGGAAAGTGTGCACTGATGTAAAAGAGTGTAAAAGGATAGAAAAGTGTCAAAATGTTGTGTGAAGAGTGATTTTTTGGGTGATCTCATGCCAAGAGTGAGTTTTTTGGGTGATCTCATGCCAAAGTGCAAGTTTTTTTGGGTGATCTCATGCCAAGTGTGCAAGTTTTTGGGTGATCTCATGCCAAAGAGCAAGTGTTGGGGAGAGAGGTCTAGTGTTACTCTCCTTCCATGACTCTTCCCGATAAGCACCACTACATAGATGGTGTGTCCTTTGATTTTGTTCATTTGTCCCGAATTTTTTTCCAAATTTGATTGATAATTTTGAAATTGAAAATGGAGATAGGAATGCATGCATTAACTTGGAGGATTGTGCATGTAACTGTAAAACTACTCTCTGAAGACTTATGAACTATGTTGATATGAGAAGATGATTGTGTGTGCCCCCCAGGACATTAGCACCTGCCCTGAGGGAGGACACAATGCACCCATGCACTACTGTCTCGAGTTGGGTAAGTGCTGGTGTCATGTGTTGTTTTGACCAATTTGAGGACCCAAGTCAGATTCTAGGTCATTTTGTGATTGTGTTTATTATGTTTTTTCTATTATGATATGTGTTGTAGCTAGAGCTTTTGTTGTAGGGGTGATTTTTCACCCAATGTATGCCCCCTCATTTGGGGTGCATGATGACATGATGTAGTAGGAGAATGTGGCCCAAAAGAGAGGACCTGATGTTGATTAAATTATATCCTACAGAGGGGTAGGGGATGTGCATGGTAGAAACCAAGGCACATGCAAACAAAGTGGCTAGTAACATGTGTTAGTAGAAAAAGTAGCAAACATGTAATAAAAATAATGTAACAAGCAAGTGTGCAAACAAGATGGACCATGAAAAAAGTGGGTTTCAAACATGGGACATCACTCACAATGTCACAAGACAAATCAAGGGCTGAAGTGGCCAAAAGCATACAAACAATGATCAAACAAGACATAGGGCATAGCCCACAAACAATAACATACAATAAATACAAACAATGAATCAAGCAAAATGTATCAGATAACCATGGTGGCATATAGTCTGCAAAGAAAATGCTACACATGAAGCACCCATTAGCATGTTAGAAAGATAAAAGTATGTCAAGGCATGTATGTATCAATGGAAAGTAATGTGCTAGTAAAGAATAGAAGTAGTAAATATGATGAAATAATAACACCTGTAATGTGTGAGAGTAGTGAGAAAGTAGATGCCCCCAGAGCCTCGAGTGGGACTGGTAAAAGGTACAATGCCAAGCATCATTGCAGCATGTAAAATCATGTAAGAGATCTGCATTCACTCCAAAAGACCAAGTGAACATGCACATGTGTGTATATATAAATATAATGACATACTGAGTATCTGACTAGCATAGTAAGAAAAGTGCATCATGTAAGTAGTATAAGAAAAGCAAGAGTAAGTGCAACCAAGATATGCAAAATGTAGTGTATGAGTGTGATGGAATGGTATGCAATGTGTGAATGTGATAGGAGCAGTGTGCCCCCCAATGTGGATGTGTATGAGATGAGGTTCATTTATAAAATACCCCTCAACAATCAAGAATGAACCATAGAACAAGAGTGTGTCATCATCGGGAAATGGTTTGAAAATGTGCTAGAAAGATAGATCATGAAGCATAGAGCATGAAGTGTGAATGATGGTGAGGTTCATTTCAGATTTAGACCCTCAACATTGAGTATGAACCATGGAACTAGAGTGTGTCATAGGGTAATGATGATAGATAAGATAATGATATGCATGTATTGAAAAAGTGAATGTGTGAGGTTCATTTTAAAGTATTAGAGTAAGTAGAACATGAATATGAAGTATAAGGTAAATGATGATGAATGTGTGTATGAAATAGAAATGATAGAAAAGATTGACAGAAAATAAGTGATATGGGGGAATGAAAGTGTGATGCCCCCAAGTGTGTGATGATGGAGATCTATGTGATGATGTGAGAAGGACCATGCCATGGTGGTGGAGTTTGAAATGTGTCTTGGCCATCAATGTAAGGATTAGCTTGTTTGACAAAGAGAATTTGGATGAAGGATTGAAGTGGAGAGGAGGAGGAGAGGGATCTTGAATGGTGGTAGCTTATTTGGGATTGATAAATGTTGTAGAAGACTTTGAGAGAGGAGATGATGGACTATTTTTAGAGGAGGTTGCTTATTTGGTTAGTTAAAGGTTTTAGAGTTGAGAGGAGGAGGATGGAGGACTTGAGAGAGGACTTGGAGTTAGATGAGATGATGGACTGAGGGGAGACTTTTTTAGAGGGGAGGTTTTTATTTTGGAATGGGTTGGATAGGAGACTCTTGACTTACCAAAGAAGGAACATTAGTGATTATGGAATGATGCTCATTAGACATGGATGGATCAGATTTAGGAGCCCATTGGGATTTAGCAATTGAGATGAGCATGAAGTAAATGTTGTGAAGCAAATGAAATAAAACCCTGATGCTCAAGGTGCTTAATTCTTCATTTTAAAGCATAAAATCATTTTCATTATGTCCATTAATTTGATGATAATTACAAAATGGGAGACCTGATGTATTTGAAAAGCCGATAAGGAGGATAACAATGAGTAGTTGCAAGTTGATCAATTGGTGATTGAGGAGCTGAGGAAGAATATCATGTTGCTTAGCATTGAAATCAAACTTGAGAGGTGTGGGTAGTGTAAGACTTGGGGTTCACTTATATGAGCACATGTAGAAGACATATAAGTAGAATGAGATGTAGAAAAGAACTAGCATGGGCTTGAGAAGCATCCTTGAGATGTTGGATTTCAGATTTAAGAGATGTAATCATTGTTGTTTCCATAGCTTGAATTTTATCTTGAAATAAACAATGTAAAGCTTGAATTGACTCTAAGATGGGTTGATTGGATGGAGGATTAGGACTGATAGAGTCATCAGATAGATGATCAAAAATGGAACTTACTTGAGTGGGTGGCATATTACGAGGAGATACATAGTGTCTAGGATTTTTTGAGAGAAACTTTGCAAGGTGGGTGCATTTGAAGTAAGTCATGCAAAGAGATTTGAGGAATTTTAGGAGCCATGAAAGAAGATTAGATAGAATAAGAAAAATGAGGATCCAAGTGTATGATCATGAGTGGGGTTCACCAAATGATTTAATTTAATTTGAATTAAATTAAACCTATATTAGAGTAACTAAATACCAAATGATGTATAAAATAATAAATATAAAATGACACAAGAAACTAAGATGTAAATATGAAACCCTAAAAAAGAAGAGAGGAGAAAAGAGACTTACTTGATTTATTTACAATTAGGACTATGGAACTGATCTGGAGTAGGAAAAGTGATGATGAAAGATGGGAAGATGTCAATTATTACAATTAATCCTTAATCTCGATAAATTATGGAATCATGATGAATAAGGTCATGACATGGGGCCCACTAGGATAGGTCAAGGTGCACTAGTGTGTTGATGAAGACCATCTCAGGGCACTTGTGATGACGTGATGCAAGAGCTCAGAATATCTGATTTTTTTGTGTCACAAGGTTTCATTATTATTTCTGTTGATCCTGATTGTTCACACTATGATCCAAAGGTACATGTAACCTACAAAAGAAAAGTTCACTGCACAAACCCACAAACCACATCAAACCTAAAAAGAAAATGTAGAATGGGGTTCGATGACCGATGGTGGTCACCCTGAGAGTGAACTTATGACCGAGCACTACACTACATCTCAAGACTCCATGTAGTTCTTGTGAGTGTGTGTAGAAATTGTGCCCTAGGATGCCCTTGTGCAAGTTACACTTGATAGCGGTTGTAGCTAGAATGTAGAAATGTAGTAGAATGTGTGGATGGAATAGAATGAACTTCCCTTCCTATGTAGTGTATGTAGAAGTTATGCATCCCTTGTCCCTTGAATGGATGCTAGATGGATGCTTTGAGTGCTTTAGGTGCCTTTTGAATGCAAGCTTAGGTGATGATAGTAATGCTTAGTGCTTGGTCCTTTATTTTGAACACATAACTATGTATTTATATGATTCCCTTGTTTGAATTTTGTAATTGACAACTGGAAGGCCAACCCATAATAAATAGTAAAATTTGATTGGGTTGTAGGGTGTGTAAGACCAAAAGAAAACAAGAAGACAAAAAAAAAAGAGGCCAAAGATAATTGTCAATTACTAGTTTTCTATGACTGTCAATATTGGCTTGAATCGGCTGATATGTACTAAAGTTTAAAGGATTATTTTCGTCGAAATCCAAATAAAATTCAAAGTTTATCAATTTTGTTTTTCTGAATCTCAACAATTAGAGAGTTGATTCTTAAATGAGATTGTCTCTAAAGTGGAGTTTAGGACTGATGACCAAAATTCTTCCAAATCAGCATTTGAATCTACATTAGGGATAAAGAGAAAATGATTCCGTGAGAGTATCTTTCCTGACCATTGGTGGCCTCACTCATTCTTCATGCTTTGCCATCTCACACTTGGCTGTGATATGTCATCAATTAGCGAAGCATCTTTTCAATATGTCAACGAAAGGCATATCTTCAAGAAAGCAAATCAACATCAAAGTTATTTTTCCTAGTCTAAGTTGATTATGGTGGTTTTCAATCGAGTCCAATTAACTCAGTACTTAACGCAATGGAGGTTCTTTAAGAATTATGAAGCTCAACTAAGTAAAATTTGGGCATAGGTTGTATGGGTAAAATCAGTGGTGTGTGAGTCAATATTTAAAATATTTTCTAGAACATTTCCAATGGAAATAAGCGAGTTTCTGATCCCCAAAAGTGCCAGCAGGTAACGTTTGCAATCTAATCGGAAATCAATAGTTTGTGGTAAAAGATCTTGCATGGTTGGATTAAAGTCAAAGGTAAACCATGATATTTTCAGCGACAAGATAATGAGATTGGCATGTCCTAAGATTTTTCAGCTATAGTCTCCTTATTTCCTCGATGAAGTAAAAACAACAATAAATGTTCGCCTTACAAAGGGTAGATATCTAACTTGCCTTCAAGAAGAGGATGCCAATGTTTTGATATCCGTTCATGTAGGAAGCATGGAAGATTTAAATGCCAAAATCCGTTGAAATCTTGCATATGAGGGCATGTTACTAATAAAATATCTCATACCTTCAAGCACATCCTCCCCAAAATTTACACAATGTATATTAGGTAAGCTATGCCACCATGGTTTTATGGAACCGTCTTTCGTCCTTGTAGCGCCTCACTTAAAGGATTTGGTTATAGGTTTCTAATCTACTCAACAAAGGGGCCAAACACTTAAAATCTCGAACTTTGTTGGTCAAAATGTCAAGGGAAAAAATGCAAACCGTATCGATACAAACAATCAAAGGCTATATAGGAGTGGCGAGGCGGGAGGTCGGAAATCGAGCTTACCATGGCTCGAACTTGAGCATGCCATGATCGGTCCACAATAAGGGCAACATACACCTTGTCTGCTATGTGTGCGATACAAAGAAGTCGCGACCATGGCCACCCGCTAGAAGTTGAACCTATCTTCCAACATAGAGTTCGGTGTAACACGCCTATCGTTGCCCACCGATCACTAGATCCACAACTCACTCGTGTGTGTACCTGTGTGTGATTTTGCATAACATTGTACATTGCTAAGTATGGTCGTGGTAATTAGACAAAAAATCTCAATGTTTTCACACCGGAGGGACGTGTTTTCCTCCACTACTTCTGAGGAAGTCCTCGACCTTGCCTTCGTCTCCTAGAGCAACGACATTCACCATCGCCGCTTGAATAGGAGAAAACTTCGCAAAAACTTAGTTTAGGGTTTTCTTTCATGGTTAGGAGCAAAGTACAAGGAAGAGATAGGTGACATAGGTGACTTTGGTGAGATAGGTTTAATCCCTTTTATTAACACTAACCACAAATTGGTTGAGTAGCTTCCATGCCTCATCATAGTAATTCGATACCCTTACTCACCATTGGAATGATCTAGATCCTTGGATTTGAATTGGGCTATGTTGTTGCCAATATTTAGATATCCCATATTAAGTTTCTAAAAGTCTCATTTCTCTAGTATATTCTCTAGCGAGAGATTACCATTTGGGGATATGCTTAATAGTGCGTGATGGGGAAAATCCACCTTCCCTACCTACCACCATGATGATATTATAAAGCACCCTTTTTGGTATTGCCTCATTTTGCTAATCCTTTTGGAAGTTGATTCAAACCTCTTTTCAACATTTTCTTCCAAAATCTTTAGCAAAAATGGTTCTCTAAGAGACTTGGCCATGCTATGTGCAGTAAATACATCATTCTTTGGCAAATCTTTTGTCTTAACATTCTTTTTCACATTTGGAAAGACAAAAATCATACTATGTTGCAAAATTTAGAAATGGAAAGAGATTTTTCTCTAATTAACAAAGTTGTTATCTCCAATTTGTTGTGTTATATCAAGGTCCACTGGGAGTTTAAGCATGTCCACTCCTTTTGGATCATTGAGGGAATGCACCATGTGCTGTTAGACAAGTGTCTTTGGATTCTCCACTTGCAATTGCTCTCCTTCTTAAGGCCAACCACGCTTTTTGGTGTCTCCGATCTAGGAAGAGGTGGATCTTATCTTGGCATTCACATCGGCCTTTGCCTATCAGATACAAACTTGTAAGGGTATGTACAATTAGGTGCTTCCTATATTCTAGGAGTACGATATAGCCTATAACCTATAGGCCACTTGTAAACCTAAAAACAGGCACTTTTTCGACATCATGAACCATAAAAGAACCTTTGCTTTCATTTCCTCCTTTTGTTTCTATAACATAAGGTGGTAGTAAGTGTTTTGTATTTTAGTGCTGACGCATATATATGAGATACCTCAACTGAAGAAGTCATGCCGTAAGCACATTAGACAACAAATTATTAAGATCAGACCTGTACCATCTATAGGCTATTGAGTGGACCAGAATGAGTTTAAAAATTGTGGAAAATGAATGAATGATTCTTAAGAACGAGACATCAATTCATGCTTAATTAAGGAAAAAAACAGAAGTTGTACTGCTGAAATGGAAAACACGTCACTTAAAGTTAATACCAGTAGAAAACAAGTTGATTTCATAGCAGTAGAAAGGAGTGCACCAATCTATGTATATCCATTAATATTTAATAATGATGCAAATGTTAGTAGTTACTACTCACTGATTGTGTATTCCTAATGTCACCTCTTAGTAGAATATACATAAGATTTTCTATAAACATAAGGTACACTTTTTCACGTGAACAAAGTGGAAATGACTGTGGGATTGAATCGGATTGTTGTCCAAATTAGGCATCTGAGCTGATTTGTAAATACCAAATTAAGAATCAATATCATGTAAATCACAGAAAATGAGCAGAATAAAAAGTTATATATGTTACTCCAAAGATTATATTCGTTTATTACTATCCATTAGTTAATAAGTAATGTCTGGACTGATTTTTTAAATGATTTGGGCACTCGATTGACTTACATAGATCTTCATAAAACTTCCAATCTAATGGAAAACACATGTTGTTAATAGATACCTTAAAAGGTATCTATAATATATTACTTTTGACAAACAATTTCAATGGGTTAACTGGTTGCTACAAAATGGTGATATAACTGTGCTTTTCATATTTCTTCCAAAATGTCATCCTTTAAAGTGCACTCACAATTTCACATAGTAGAAGAGCGCGTTCAGCACCAACAAGAGGTACTTTCTAGTGTCAAAGACATGTTGATCAATGCACAAAACTGACCGAATAACAAAGTAACCAACACCGGTGAAAGACTGTATTTTGAAGTAGGATATTGAGTTATTATGAAGCTATAACCATATAATCAAATGTATTTTAAAGAATAAAATACTTGGTAAGTAGTTCCTACCTAAGTGTTATGGCCCTTATCAAATCTTCTAAAGTATTTATAGTATGGCATATAAATTAAAGTTGTCTTAGTCAACAAAAATAGATTTAGTTTTTCATGTCACCTGTTTGAAGAACGTCATTGGCTATAAAATCCGTCTAAGATAGAGTCATTTTTAAACTTAAATTGGTTCTCGAAATGCTGTTGATTATAGATTATCTCCTCAAGCAGAAGAAGTTGCCTATAGAAGATGCAACATGGGGCAAGCATCAACAAATCTTCAGTTTGTTGAGGATATAAAGAAGGAAGGGCCATCTTATGCCCTTAAAATATTTGTGTCTTGGGATGTGTGGCCGACTTAAGGTGTGCAAAACCTATGACTTACTTAATTTATATTATATATTTCATACTAGTAGGAGTATTTTGGGGTAAATTTATTATGGAGTCAGTTGTGAGCCCAACTATGGTATATATATGGAGTATTTGGGTATTGGATCAGCATATTATGATTTATTTGAACTTATTATAAAGATCATGGATGTTTGCCCCTAAAAGTGCCTCAGTCCATATTTCATTATTATGATTTTCATTTCACTTACATCACACAAATATGCTCTATTTTCAATGATTATTGTGAATTGAATTTTTATCTATTTTTGTTAATGTAAAAAGTTAATATAATAAGTTCATTACAAGTGGTTTACTACTTTGGGCATAACAAAGATGAACATGTACGAGCTATTTGTGCAGTTTTGTTACAAAGGAAAATATTCAAATTAGGGGATTGCAAGAAAATCTAAAAAATGTTGAGTTTCAATCCTATGAAAAAGTTTCAAAAATATGGATCTTATGGATTTGTGGCTCATTTATTCTTGTTGGAGGCTTAGCAATCAACACCAATGGATCTTCAATTTATTATTGAAAAATACTGATTTATATTAAGAGATATTTTTTACAACCCAAAATATGGCATGACCATTCTATTAAAATTGTACATTGACCTAGCCATCCACCAAACATCAAGTTTTACATGCACTCGTATGCGTAGATGACCACCGATAAATCCCTTGAAATTCATGGGTTCCTTGTGAATTTCGCCAAAATCTTTAAGATACGGTTGGGCTAGACCTTCACAAACTCTTCTTTAAAGTTGTATAGAGCAACATATTGAGAGCTCTTGTCAATCATTGTAATATCAAGTTCATTCAAAAAGGTAGAGATCCTAAGCTTATTGTGAGCATGTTACCTAACGAGGGACCTATCATTATCCTAAATGTTTCTATCAAAATCATTGCTAAAGCTCTTTCCTAGATTAGATTACATCTTCTCCCTCTCATATTGTTAGAACCGAGAAGACAAGATTCATTAAGCACAAGTATATTTTGACAATGTTATTGTTGTTTGGGAAGGTTTAGATTGGGTTTTCAAAAGGATTATAACAGATTGAGAGGCCTTTCATTATTTTCATGCTTCAAGCCCCGTGGATTTGGACCTTGGTTTGTTCACATAGACAATGTGTTATTTAAGAAAGAGGGAGCTTGTATTGCCATCAATAGGGTAAAATTACACAACTTTGGACTTTAGAGATCAATTAGGGTCCTCTAGCACCCTTTTTATATGCACTTGCTATCTAAGGGCTTAACTACCTCCTTGTGAATTACTACTCTAGGATTTTGATTGAAGTCATATCTCTCCCTATTCTAACCAACAACTCATCAATGGAGATTGTGTTGATCAATTCTTTGTCACAGCTTTGGAAGAGGAACCTTAAACAAGAATGACATGTAATGCGTTGATATTTTTGCTTCCTTTGGGCTTTTCCATTCAATGGAGGAAGACTCAATGTTATAGATAGTCCCTCTATCCCATACCTCCTTGGTTGGAGTGATATGAAAGGAAACAAATTCAACTAGACATGTTATTTAATTTTGTCGGCATCCTTTTTCATTTAAAGTTTCCCCTGTAAGCTTTGGTCATATATATTTCTTAGGGTGGAGAAGAAGATGACATACTAGATCACTAGACCTCTCTCCTTGACATGTAAATTCCAAGATTGTTCTAGAGTGCCTATTTCCACTCATGTTTACTATTGTTATTGGGCTCCTTTCAATGTTGTCTATCATAAATTAGGAGGAAACAAAGGATTCCACATGTTTTCTTGGAACATTTGATGTAGACCTAGTAAAGCACAAGGTCTTAGGCTCATTAACATGAAATTACAGGCCATACCCTAAGTGTAAAATAGATTCTTAGTGGTATGAAAGAAAGGCATGGAAGATTTTGTTGAGAAAATACATATTTCTAGGCACTCCTCTTGGTAGAAAAGATCAGTTTTCTCTCAAGTTCGGAACTCTTCTTCTCATCCCTATGCTAATTAAAATTGGTGGTACTCTGTTTGGTAAATACATTTGGTAGGATAGGGAAATGCTCAAACCCAACTTTATTTGGATTGGAGATGGTTTCAGCAATTTCCTTTTACCTATCTCCCTTTCTATCTTGTGGTCTCTTATTCCTACTTTTTATAATGTCACCGTTTCCGTGATCCCCTAGATTAAGAGCTTTAGGCTTTTAAAATGGGAATCAAGACTATGAGTGATTTTTTTGCAAAGTTTATCACAATTGGTTTCCTTAGGATGTTTTAAAGTATAAATTCCAACTTAAGATCAATCTACTTCTCATATTGAAAATTCTATACCGATGAATGTCTCCATAAAATTGGTATCTTTTCCAGACTCCCCTAGTGGAAAAATTGACATTCGCCTACAACTACTCCCTTTACTAGAATTGACCTCATATTGGCTATCAACTTTTTGCCCCTCAACATAGTCCATCGATTGATACCTTCAATCATCATTTGAAATTAAGATCCCTAGAATCCATTTGGGATAGGTGGTTCGCTAATCTTTGGAAAACCCTTATGGAGTGTAAAAATTCTGATTTATTTTGGTGTATTATCTATCATCGATTACCATTTGGAGATAGGCTTAAGCGTATGGTCCCAAATTCTACCTTCCCTACCTACCACTAGGATGATACTATAAAATACGGATTTTGTTATTTCCTAATGCTCAATCGCCTTGGAATTGGATTCACATCCTTTCTAACCTTTTTCTTCGGAAACGTTTTACCTCGAAAATGGTACGTTTAAGAGACTTGGCTAGGCTATGTGCAAAATGCATCATGTTTTGGCAAATATTTTGTGCTAACATTCTTTTCAGATTTAGAAAGACAAAAATCGTACTATTTTTCATAATTTAGCTATGGAAAGATATTTCTCTATAACTAACAAAGTTGTTCTCTCATATCGTTTTCTTTAGATCAAGGTTGAAATGAAAGTCTCATTGGGAGTTTAAGCACGCCCGCTCTTTTTTGGATCATTAGGGAATACACTTGTGTTGTTAGTCTAGTGTTTTGGAATCTTCCCAAGATTTTTCTCCTTCTAAAGGCCGCAACCACAATGTTTTAGTGATACCGCTCTAGGAGGAGGTGGAGTTTCTCTCCCCATCCCAGCTTGGCCTTTGCCTATTAGAGGAAGTGGAGTTTTTTCCCGCATTGGAGGCGGTGGTGGTGTGGCTGCTAGGGAGGTCCTCTTCAAGGAAAGTTTCCCCATTTAGGTCTTCCAATATCCATGACTAGGGTAGTTGAGGAAACTAAAGAAATGAAAGAAAATGATAGTTGGTATCCCATACTTGAAACTTTAGACTTTTTGGGAGGTAAGCCTAATAACTCCCATCCTTTGCCTCATGTCACCTCTATGTTAAGCGTTCTTTTTTGTATAGGATCTTGTTTCTTGTAGTTTGTGTGGTTGATGGTCTTTCTCTTTATGCTTTTGGTTTTATCTTTTTTTGATTGAAAAATACTTTTATTAACAATATATAATTAGGACATCCATTTTTCGATAATTTGATGATACTTTCTTGAGGTTTATATAGCTCGATGTGATTTGCATTATGGGGTCCGATCTCTTTCCACTTTTTTTTTGTAGATCTCAAATGATTCTAGCATTCTCCGTAGCTAGATATATGTGTGTGCATGCGGGTGTATGCTTACGTGTGTGTGCTTACATATGTGTGTGTTCTTCTAATTCGGATGTAACAATAATGAAATGATTGATAATATTTTTATTCAATCCAAAAAATATTAATTTTATCTGACATGTTTATAGGCAAGTATCTTCTCCATATTGTAATATTTTATAGGTGAAAATAAGCATGCACATGTAATCTTCTTTTACAATTTTGGCTTAATGGTGAAGAACTTGTGATCTTTGAAAAAGAGGGTCTTACAGGGTAAGGTATGTACAGTTAAGTGTCTCCTATATTCTAAGAGTACGAGGTAGTACCATAAAATATAAGTCACTTGCAAACCTAAAAACAGTTCGCCCAACTTCATTAACTATAAAAAGTCCATTCCTTTCCTCATCTTTTTCAATATAACCTCATGGGGTATTAATTGTTTTCTATTTTAGGGCTCACCGCTTCAATCTATGTTTATCCATTAATCTTTAATAATGATGCAGTATTATAATGATTTTGTTAGTATACACAGGATGAAACATTCATCTATGGAAACTACAATAAGTCAACGGAAATGAATTCATTTCAATAGAAAATAAAAATAGATTTCCAGAACTTGAAAGAAAAGAGAACTACGAGCACTTTTCTCCTTCTGGCCCAAATCTGATTTTTTCAAATTCTTTCATATATTTGTCTTTCAGCTCTTCTTTCATTCATTCTTCTTTCTGAACTGAGCACTTTTCTCCTTCTCCCAAATCTGGTTTTTCTCCTTCTTCTTCCAATAAAACATGATGCATTAATAATAAACACCTACACAAAAATTTGCCTTGCAAGTCAACACAAAATCTCTGACAAGAGATAATTAGGGAGAATAATCAACCAAAAATAAATGTGCAGCAGTCATAATTAAATGCAAATCTGATATGTCAGAGGAGCTAAATATGGAAAAGACAAATATTAGATGCACATTAAATTCTGATTTGAATTTCCAACACTCCCCCTTAATTATGAACTGCTGCAGATCATTAGAAATATGAATCAAGTTTGTTCAAAAACTGTTGTAGCATTTCCATAGCTAACTGACAGTTTTCGGAGCTGCTAACTTGTGCAAAGTCACAAACTCCTAAGCCACTTCGTAAATACTCAAATGTCTCTTTTTCCAGTGCTTTTGTAAATATGTCAGCCAATTGATCTTCAGACCTGCAAAAATCAAGACAAATTTCTTTGTTGCTTACAAGCTCTCTGATAAAATGATACCTCGTATCAATATGCTTAGTTCTCTTGTGAAACACATGATTTTTAGATAATGCTATGGCTGAACTGTTATCACAGAATATTGTAGTGGCTTCCTTTTGATCATGCATCAAATCTTTCAACATCCTTCGCATCCAAACAACTTGACACACAAGCACTAGTGGCTGCCACATACTCAGCTTCAGCTGAAGAAAGAGTCACAATGGGTTGTTTCTTTGATGCCCATGACACAACACCTGTACCAAAGTGAAAAGTATACCCAGAAGTACTTTTCCTATCATCTATGCTGCCCCACAATCACTATCAGTGTACCCAACAAGACTGAAATCATCTGAAGTGGAATACAATATACCAAAATCCTTTGTACCACTTACATACCTCAATATCCTCTTACCGGCCTGCCAATGTGAGTCTTTTGGAGACTCCATAAACCTTGAAATCAGACTTACACCATACATAATATCCGGCCTTGTGGCTGTTAAGTACATAAGGCTTCCAACCAACCTCTTGAACAATGTAGAATCCACACATGCTCCATCATCTTCCTTGCTTAACTTCATCCCTGTCATAACCGGTGTTGGGGATACCTTGCACCTTGCCATATTAAATCTCTTCAAAACTTCATTTGCATATTTAGATTGAGAAATAAATATACCATCATTGGATTGATGGACTTCAATCCCCAAGAAATACCTCATAAGACCCAAATCAGTCATTTCAAATTCATTCTTCATTACTGATTTGAAAGAATCTATGTTTAGATCACCGGTAAAGATTAGATCATCCACATACAAGCAAACAATCAAAATGTTACCTTGCTTGTTGACCTTGATGTACAATGTTGGTTCACAACCGCTCCTTTGGAAACCATTTTGAATGAGATAGGAGTCAATGCGGCTGTACCAAGCTCTTGGAGCTTGCTTCAATCCATAGAGTGCCTTCTTTAACCTATACACCTTGTCTTCATGACCCGGTATCTCATAGCCTTGTGGCTGTTCCACATACACTTCCTCCTCTAAATATCCATTTAAAAATAGACTTTACATCCATTTGATATACAGGCCACTTGTTGTGGGCAGCAATAGCTAAAACAGTCCTAACTGTATCCAACCGAGCAACCAGAGCAAATGTCTCATTGAAGTCTATACCGGGCTGTTGTGTAAAGCCCCTTGCAACTAGCCTTGCTTTATGCTTTTGCACTTTCCCATCAGCATCTTGTTTAGTCTTATAAATCCATTTGACACTAATTACATCTTTGCCTTCCGCAAATCAACCAACTCCCATGTTTGGTTCTTTTCAATGGATTCAATCTCCTCATCCATGGCTTTTGCCCATATATCACTACTCACAGCCTCTTCAAATGTTAATGGATCATCAATATGAGAAAATAAAGCAAAAGCTGAAAATGAATTAGTTGTGTCAACATTATACAACTCACTCAAACTCCTTGTTTTTCGTGGCATCATGCTTGCTAGAGTTGGATCTAGAGATGAAGAACTACTTGGAGTGCTAGATGGTGTTGCTCCAAGGATACCGATTGATGTAGATGCCGGTGTAGATGCTTGTGAAGTTTGTTGTCCTGTTGGTGTGGACAGCAGCCTTGAAGATCTCCTTGGTGTGAATGAAGGTGTAGCTTGAGCTGCAACTTGTGGTACCATCCCGGGATTGGAAGGAGCTGTTGTTTGAGTTATATTTGGTGTTGGAAACACTTCATCGCCATATTATCATTTGGGACAGCAGCTGCAATTCTGACAGTCCTCTCTATGCTTCCATCCCATGCTTCATCCTCCACAAACTGAACATCACGGCTGATTATAACTTTCCTATTGATAGGATCAAACAACTTATATGCTTTTGTTTCCTCTGAGTAACCAACAAATATACATTTTTGTCCTTTATTATCTAACTTCCTTCTCAACTCATCTGGAACATGTGCATATGCTATGCATCCAAATACCTTCATATGAGAAACACTATGTTTCCTTCTTGTCCAAGCCTCTTGAGGGACTTTGTTTCTTACGCTCTTTGTTGGGCACCTATTCATGATGTAAACATAGTTTGCCACTGCCTCAGCCCAATATTCATTTGGTAGATGTTTGGCTGCCATCATGCTACGAGCCATCTCCATAATTGTTCGGTTCTTCCTCTCGCCACACCATTTTGCTGAGGTGTATAGCGGGCTGTAAATTGCTTGTGTATGCCATGAGATCTACAAAAATTTATAAATTCATTAGATATAAATTCACCACCTCTATCCGTCCTTAGAACCTTGATGTAGTGGCCGCTTTGCTTCTCCACAAGTGCCTTGAACTGCTGGAAATAAGCAAATGCATCAGATTTGTGTTTCAAGAAATAAACCCAAGTTTTTCTTGTGAAATCATCAATAAAAGTAAGAAAATAAGTGCAGCCTCCTATAGACGGTGTTTGCATTTGCCCACAAATATCTGAATGCACAATCTCAAGTGGAGCTATAGCTCTATTTGCCTTGCCAACCGGAAATGACTCTCTATGTTGTTTGCCCATAATACATCCTTCACAAACTCTTTCCGGTTTCTCAATTAATGGCAAACCTTTTACCATATTCTTCATATGTAGTAATTTCAGTGCTCCAAAATATAAATGCCCAAATCTAAAATGCCATAGCCAAGAATCATCCTTTACCACTGATTGAAACGCTGCTTGAGTTTCTATAGAAACATCATTTTCCTCTTTGGAGCTGTTCTGGCCATTTCCGTAGCTGTCTTGGACATTTCCGTAGCTGTCTTGTAGCTATCTTGAACATTTCCGTAGCTGTCTTGAACCTTTTTGTGGCTGTTTTGAACATTTCCGTAGCTGTTTTGAACATTTCCGTAGCTGTCTTTGGCTACTGCTGATTTTGTATCTTCTACCTTAAAAGCTGCTCCAGAATTTACAGTATGTGTCTCATGAACAGCTTGAGTTGTTTTTCCTTTCATAGCCGGCCTTATTTTTAATGGAAACATG
Organism: Taxus wallichiana var. yunnanensis; assembly: GCA_018340775.1. Lineage (NCBI taxonomy): Eukaryota > Viridiplantae > Streptophyta > Pinopsida > Cupressales > Taxaceae > Taxus > Taxus wallichiana. The sequence continues at coordinate 634,659,742 of CM031236.1, read as the reverse complement.
CGGTTTGTAGTCATTTGTACCTTGGCAATAAGCATATTGCTTGGAAGCTTGTCCAAAATAACACACTCATTGTTTTCCATGTACACTCTATATCCCTTTTGTATCAGTTGTCCAATGCTCATCAAGTTGTGTTTTAGACCAGCAACATAATATACATCAGGCATAAATTTTGGCTCCCCCTTTTTGGTTAGAATATTAACCGTACCTTTACCCAAAACAGTGACTTTGTTGTTGTTACCAAGTGTAACATCAGTTTGAACTGATTCTTCCAAGCTAGAAAACAAATCTTTATTACCTGTCATGTGATTACTGCAGCCCGAATCTAAATACCATATGTCACATGGGCTTTCTTGAACAACATTGCACTCAACTGGAGAGTTTGTAGGGATTGCTTCAGCAATCTTCGTGCATGCAATGAACATGCTTGCCTGAGGGAGTGCTACTTGACTGATTTTGACCTTGCTTCTGCTGGTCATACTATTTTTTCTTGCATTCATGAGCATAATGCCCAAACTTCTTACAATAGTGACATTGAATGTGTGATTTGTCAAATCTTTGGCCACTTGGGTGACTGAAATTCTGATTTTGACCTCTACCACCAGCATTTGCATAACTGCTACTACGTCCACTTCTAGGAGAACTTCTCCCTCTACCTCTAGGACTGAAACTCCTCCTTCCTCTTCCATGATTTAGAAATCTGAGATGAAAATGCATTTTCAACTGAACTATTTGATCTATTCAGTCTATATTCATGATTGATAAGAGAGGCATGTAGTTCATCAACACTAAACTGGCTCAAATCTTTGGTTTCCTCTAGAGCCACAACTACGGGATCAAATTTAGTAGGGAGACTTCTAAGTACCTTCTCAACAACCTTCCTATCCTCTATGACCTCTCCATGGGACTTCATTTGATTTATCAAACCAACAACATGAGTAAAGAAAGATTCTACTGAATCTGAGTTTCTCATTGATAAATTTTCAAATTCTCTTCTAAGGAGTTGTAATTTAGCAGTTTTAACCTTGTCCATACCTTGATATGCAATCTGAAGTGTGTCCCATGCTTCCTTGGCTTGCTTTGCTGCTGCAACTCTTGGGAGTATGCTCTCATGCATTGCTTGATGGATATAAAATAATGCTTTCCCATCCTTCTTCCTCTGTTCCTTCAAGACGTCCTTTTGAGCTTGTGTAAGAGCATTGTATGTTGCCTAGTCTGTTGGTTCCTGGTAACCGTTTTCAACCATTTCCCAAATGTCTTGAGACCGAAACAAAGCTTTCATGGTCAAAGACCAATACTCATAGTTCTTTCCTGTGAAAATCGGAGTTTGCACACTAACCAACGATGCACAGACGTAGAAGCCATTAATGGCTGCCAAATGAAAAACTAAAAACCTAGAAATGAAATAGAAGAAGGGTTTAGCCAAGCTCTGATACCAGATGAAGGGAATACGAGGATCTATGGAAACTGCAGAGTCTACGGAATCTACAGAATCTTCATGCAGCAATAGAAAATAAAATGCAGCGGATTTAAATGATGCAGAAGGGGAAAAAAAAGAGAAGCTACATAAATTTATAACAGCAAAATAAGATAAAACACTTGGCTGCAAATAACACAGATTTGGGATTCAAATTGCTTCAGCAATACATATATATTTGTCAATAATGAACAGCAGCTACAGCTGCACACAAAACATTCATTCATACAATAACAACATTGAAAATGAAGTTTTTCTATCAAGCAAAAACAATCCAGACTTGAGCTGGAACTGAGCACTTTTCTCCTTCTCCCAAATCTGGTTTTTCTCCTTCTTCTCTTCTTCATTGCATTAATGATCTTCTTCTTCTTTCTAACAAGAGATAATTAGGAGAATAATCAACCAAAAATAAATTGCAACTTCTCCCAATAAAACATAGTTATGCTATTAATAATAAACACCTACAAAAAACTTGCCTTACAAGTCAACACAAAATCTCAGGGACAAGAGATAATTAGGAGAATAATCAACCAAAAATCAATATCTTGAAAATCATCTTTGTATAGTACAATGATGGTCATCGTGTGTGACAATTGAAAGTAATACTTATGGGGGCAATGAGAAACATATTTAGAAACTGGAATATAAGAGTTTTTTCCATTTTTTTAACGTGGGGTTAATTTAAAGAGCTTTTAAGGCCTCCCTAATTTAGAGATGTTGGTGTTATTTTTGCTCGGTCTCAAGCATAAATATAATTGTTGTCTTTGTTATGGATCATCTAATCTGCTGTTGCTGGCCCTTCTTATTTTCTCGTCGAGAGGAAAGTTCGATTAGCACTACAGCAAAAATATTCTTGCATATGCCCTAAAGGATATATAAAGAAATTACGTATATGTCTTTATATGTATAAGGCTTACACTAAATATGTGGAATGTTTATAGAATCGGCTAATATAGTATGATTGACATGCTTGTGTAATCTATTATTGTCTTTGGGTTTGACCTGTGGGGAGAGAAGGAAACAGCTATTAGTTCAAACTAAAACTAAGACTGTTTGCAAGACGTACATAAACCAAATGTTTTGTGGGAAAAACTGTGAAGATGTGAAATAGCAGTAGGTTTTGAAACAAAATGATGCATTGTGTATAGTGATTGGCCTCACATGAACAGAGTTGAATGTACATATTTCAACACCCAAATCACCAAAAGTGTTTAAACGGCCCATACCCAGTTTAAGCTCTATAGAGGATGGAATTTTTATGAAAGCTAGGTGTTGAACTCTTAACAGATTGGAGAGAACGTTATTTACACTGAATTGAGTGTACAATCTTCTTCTTGATGGCATTTTGCAGTGTTTTAGGTTTAAACGTTATATTTAGGTATTCAATAGATCGTGGTTCAATGGTGTGTGTGATGGTGTAAAAGGTGGTTTCTAATTATTTGCCGAGTATAAATTTTTGGAGATTCCAAGTAATAAGGGATGAGATTAGAATCGACTATACAAATTTAATGGAATGGAATCCCTTCAATACTTAACAGCTAAATATAAAAACTCTGTGCACCTAACCTGTACAAAGTTCAGCTTCAATCAAGAAATTACACTAAAGAAAAACAGCAAACATTTCCTTTTTGAAGAGGAGCATATGATTTGATCTATAATAATTATCAGTTTGTTAGGAAAGCTTAGTCTCAAACTTGCAGGAATTTGGTGATTACTATCAAGTCTCCAATTTCTTGGTATTTCAATATTGTTTCTTGTAAGTGCAAAAGAAAGTTTATAGTATCTCTTAAATTTAAAAAGATCTACGAAAATGCCGCAGTTTATTATTCAGTTTGCAGGTTGGTTGGAAAATATGCCAGGAAACAATACAACAAGGTACATGACAGTATAATTCCAGATAAAATAGGTCAATCAAGTCTATCTAAGCCATCATTAGCTTCATCTTTAGAATCTTTAACATGTCGTTTTGTTTGTGATAGCAAATTTGATGCTTCTCTTAGGATTGTACGTATCGACTTTGAGTGAATATATCTTCCTAATTTACCTCTTAAAATGGTGTCCACTTCATATCTAAAGAATATTTAAGACAAAAATATATAACATTTTTGAGCATTACTCTTAATTTTTGTATTCGTTAATTTTGAAGTGAAATATATGTACACCTTTGTTGGCTTCATGGCGAAGAACTTGTGTTCTTTAAAGAGAAGTCATGAGTTCAAATCTTGTAAGGGGTAGGGTATGTACACCTAGTATTCAAAGCACAATTAGATGCTTCTTGGAGTATGCGGTAGTCCCATATAATTTCCAATAATTACTTCTAAGTTACATCAAGGTACGGGCATAATAGAGTACCGGTAAGGGTATAGGGTTTTAAATCAGGAGTACCTTTATGATATTGCCATCCTAGACTCGGGATTCGAGTTAGTGAGTAAGCTACCCTCAAAATTTTTGGTTACATCAAGGTACGGGCATAATAGAGTACTTGTGAGGGTATAGGGTTTTAAATCGGGAGTACCTTTATGATATCGCCATGTTAGACTCGGGATTCTGGAGTTAGTGAGCAAGCTACCCTCAAAATTTTTGGTTACATCAAGGTACAAGCATAATAGAGTCTTGGTAAGGGTATAGGGTTTTAAATCAGGAGTACCTTTATGATATTGCCATGCTAGACTCGGGATTATGGAGTTAGTGAGCAAGCTACCCTCAAAATTTTTGTCTAGGTTGAGCTCACGATCCTTGCTTTGGTTGTCATATTACATACATTGATTTGTTAAACCCACTAGATGTATGATTTGTTAAACCCACTAGATGTATGATTTGTAAAAAGGTTGATAACTTCTATTTTGTATGTTGGCACAATCAAACAAATGTGTGTGTCAAGGTTGACCTAAAGAAGACATGAAAGAGCCTAACAAATTCTAGGTAGGAACAAAGCACTTTATGTAAAATATCATGTATATCAACCTGTATAACACAAGGTTTTGGTGCCAAGCCCACGACCATAGTATTTGTGATTGTCCCCATATGATCCACTCAAAATAATCCATTAGATAACCATCCACCGACAAACAAGCAATGACAAATAAGAATGATAGTTGGACTACAATTGTTTGCAAAAGGACCGTTTAGGAACAAAACCCCTATGGTGGTTGACACAGTCTCCAATGGAAAACCTTAGCATAATGTGATAATTTTTAAGATTGTTCTCCCCTTCACATTGCTACCCTCCACATTCAAGACCCTCTCGATTATATCTTTGAGTCACATTTCTCAAGAGAAGTCTATACAAGGAGTTGGTTTGAGTGTTGGGACCCCATTAGTGTGCATTTTGCCTTCTCAGCCGTTATGAAATATACTTTGTAGTGAGAATGACACTCAACAAAAAGAAAATGTGGCTAGGAGGTGCTCCATTTCTCTAAAAACTATAATTTTCCAAACCAGCCTCCTTTTGTAAGTAACCAATTTGCAAATTTGGGCTATGAGGAAGGTTCGAGGATGGACAAGGAGAACTCTATGTGGAGGACATTTCTTCATGAATGTTCTCATGGAATGTACAAGGTCTCACGAGTCCAAACTAAAATTTTCTATATGATTTGTTCGTCATCAATTTGGTGTTTGAGAAATTGTGTTTGCAAGAAGTTAAGGTTGCGCTTTCTTTTACAGATTTGGAAGAAGTGTACTTCATGAAATGCCACACACTACTCCACCTCACATGCGAGAGAGATGTGGTAACAATGGATTCTAGATTCTTCATAATTTTCCCATTTAATTATTATATTGGGAAAAGATTCATCGCACTATGCTTTTTGATTCTACCCTTGACATTGATGGGTATTTGTTTGGCCTCATAAATGTCTAAATCCTATCGATAAATCGAAAAGAATAGTGTTATGGCAATGATTAGCCAATAATTTACCTCTAGCATATAGGCTCATTTACAATGACTTCAACAGATTGAATTTTATAGGATAAAAAAGCGCACTGACAATGTAATGGTGCATGTGAGAACATTAAGCATTCTTCCATTTTAACAAATGTTGTAGGTCAGAGCCACTCTTGTGGCAACAATTATTGGGCCAACACTAAACATGTACTAAAAACGAATGTGTAATACTTGTCAAGCAACAGATGATCTCCTTTGATTTTTCTACTGAGTGAGATGTCACTATAGTCCATCTAAAGTTAATATTTCTAACCACAATCTTATCACTTTATAGCAAGAATGGGAGATGGCACGTAAAGCAACCCCACACAATTGTTCCTAAACATGTCACTCCTCAATCAAAGGAGAGTATTCACCTCAATTGAAAAGTTGAGAACTTATTGCCACACATGTTGTATGCCTCTAGTTGGTTTGAGTGGTGGAGTGATACAATCAGTTGCAACTTCTTTATTAGTCACTTTTATAAGTAGGTTGCACGAGTTTGAAAATAAAATGACTGCATGTTGAAAAAAGATTTTTGAAGTGTGTATTCACAGCCTGAGCTAAACTTGTTCAGTTCTTAGTTGTAATCTATCCGATCGTGCATCTCTGGATTGGGATACACATCTATATCCTCCTCTCCACTAGATATGTCTCCACTACAATTATTTTACCTTTTTCTTTTTCTTTTTTTTGGTGTCTCCTCTCCTTGTTGTCACTGCCACTCACAATATAGTTTCGATGTATACTGCAAAAATGTGGCTTATTGGGTTTTTTCTTTTATACTCGTCTAACTTCCTCTTTCAATCTTTCTTACTTTTTTAAAAAATTGATTTATCTGTGTTCTCTTTTCATTACCTTTTGGGGACTTACCTTCCTACGACACATGTATCAAAGGTGGTACTCATTTATTGTACCCCTTTATTAATGCTTCAATCTGTTCCCATCTTTATTAAATTGTGCTGTTTTGGGTAGCTGAAAGAACTCCGAGTTTCTCGTTCATGGAAAAATCAGCAATTATTAGTTTATGGCTCCGTACACACCTGCACAACATTCCGTTCTTTGTTGCACCTATAACAGATGACAAGTCTCTTGTCTTGGCTATCTTGATATCCATTTCCTTGGTTGTTTTGAATCTTGATAACTCCATCCTTGACTGTTTTGGTAACTTCGACCTTGATTCTCTTGATATCCACCACACTAATAACCCTGGTAACTATGTCTTCCTTAGTAAGTTCCTAATTTAGTCCACGATACCCTCTACGTTATCCGATATTATTATAATTTTGTCTTCCATAACCACTACGGTATCCACCACTATTATATCCTTATACATGCACATGTTGTTAAATGCCCTTTGTTGATAATTACCTCCTCTATTCTTGTAAGTATTCCCATTGGTACCCATGAAATTGTTGCATTGGTGGGATTTGATGTGCTATATTTTGCGGTTAGGGAATGGTGTTTGATAGGGTGTAATGTTTTGTATTGCTGATGTCAGTAACATCATATCAGTTATTTTTTCATGGCCATTTTGAACCTATGTTCGTTTATTTCTTCCATGGTGGTAGCGATTGAATGATCCATGCATCATTCAATACATTAGTTGTTTTGTTTGGGGTATCACCCCATCAATGTAATCATATTATGGCTATGTCAGTCCTATAATATGTAGATTCCACATCATAATTGATCCTATAAGATGGTCTGTTGTGTCATTCTAGTATATTTTCTCTTAATGTAACTCCCTCCATACATTGGCATTGTCCTCCTACAACCCTCTTCACAAAACATAGTGCACCAAATCTTCTACCTAGATGCAGCCCTGCATATCGAGTGCGTTCTTAAATTTGATTTAATATGAAGCTCTTATTGTAGCTGCAATTGGGCTAACTCATGTAATATTTTCAATTTTGATTTTACTATCATCTCTCTTTCCCCACTCCATGGTTGGGCTTTTAGCCACATCATCATCTCTAATGACACTTTGCAAAGGTATAGAATTATTGTTCATCCATTGATGCTATGCAAAAAGGTAATATTTCATATGTGAATAATTTCATTCTCTATTTTTCTGGAAATGGTTTATCTAATTTCCTTTCTACACTTTTGAATCGTTGATCAAACTCTTTTACCTCTTCTCATTCCTTTTGTACCAAGTCTATCATTTTACTCTCTTTACGTTTGTACATCCAAGTGATGGAAATCTCCCTTAAACTCTTTATACACATCATACCATGGCTTGTTATGAGTGGGACTAATTTTTTTGTGTACCATTTCAATGTATCATTTGTCGAGTTCCCATGAAATCAAAATTTTCACTTGTGGATTCGATATGTTATTGCTCCTCAATTCTAATATAAGAAAATGTTCATCCATGTTATTGGTATCTATTTTGAATAGGCATAAGGTCGTCTTTAATACTTTTATTGGATTTTTGTCCTACTTGTATTGTTTTTCAGATAATTAGTATAAATTATTGTTTCTAAATCATTTTATTTTTTTTATTTCCTTTCCCACTATATGTTCTCTAGAATACTTAATTTCTTTTACCGAAAACTTTGTTAAAATCTCCATCCTTCCTTTCTTTCATATTTTTTTAACTATCTTGTAACTCTTCTACTTTATATTTCCCTTTGAATATTATTTTCCCAAATGTGTGAAACATAATGGGAATGACACTTGGTCTGAGGGGTTCATTTATTGTTTGTAATTGGGAAGGTAAAAGTCACTTCTTATCTTGCTACTTTCTTTATTACTAATCTCTTTTTCACTTTCTTCTTTTTCTTGACTAAATAGTTTCCTCCTAACATTACCAAATCTATGTGTGAAACATAATGGGAATGACACTTGGTCACGAGGGGTTCATTTATTGTTTGTAATTGGGAAGGTAAAAGTCACTTCTTATCTTGCTACTTTCTTTATTACTAATCTCTTTTTCACTTTCTTCTTTTCTTGACTAAATAGTTTCCTCCTAACATTACCAAATCTATTCCTCTTTCTTAATAAGTAAATTACTGGTCCTCTATACATTCTCTTCTTATTTTAGCAAGTTTCGTGTTTTTCTCTGTAGTGTCTCTTTGAACTAATTCGTATATTTTATTTAATCCGCTTCCTTCTTTTACATAACTACTATTTTATCTCTCGTTTGTCTCCATTCTTTCCAAAATCTGTATTATCTTGATTTGGTGTTACTTTTACACTAGCTGTTTGCCCTTCTTTCCGCATTGGTACATGTTATTTAAAATTACTTTAATTTAAGTTATATTGTGTACACCTTAATTTTATAAATTCTAATGTACGGGTTAATATTTTATTTAAGTAAAAATAATGATTATTATAAATATATACATGTTTATCATTTTCCACCCTTTTAAGCATACATAAGTCCTCTCAAACCTATTGAGGGCCATATGATATTATTTGTATTGTTGAGTTTGAGTGGAATTCTAACTAATATTTTGATTTTAAGTATCGGTTGTTCCACACATCCCTTTTCTGCAATGTAGATGTTTTGGAGAGTTCCTTCCAAGTACGGGTATAGACATTGAGACGAACTATATATGCTTTAAAAGGTGTTATCCAAAAAAACTATGACATGTTCTAGAGAGGTATATAAACCTAGTATATATAGAGCTCTCAAATTGTAATCACTTATTTATTCAAAAATAATGTATCACCTTTTTGTATATATAATATGTTTTAATGTATGACCTGATATTCGAATTATGTTTTTGTTACACATAGATCCACTACACGGAAGACAATATCTAATGTAAACCATCATTGGGATTCAACACAAGGACACACACACCCACACACACAACATGCCCAATCATACACTAAATTTAACATGTTGAAATAATGAAGACCTTAACTTTTATGAAATTTCAGAAAAATAAGGTCTTCAATTATTTCAACATGTTAAATTTAGTGTATGGTTGGACTAATGTGTAATTATTAGATATAAATACAGGGGTGTGGGCATTGTCGAGGATCAAATACTCTCCTTAGTACCCAACCAAGATTAGAAATTTAGTTTTTATGTGTACTTCTTTTTTGTCGGACACATGGATTTGTACACGTATATTGAATTTTGGACACATGACATGTACATGTATATTTTGACACAACAAAGACATGTATATGCATATATTTTTGGAACATTTTTCAGTTTGAATGTTAGACATGTATATTTATTGTTTCAACATGTTAAATTTATCGTATGATTTGGCTAATGTGTAATTGTTATATACAAATACATGGGTGCGAGTCTAGTCAAGGGTCAAATACTCTCTCTAGTACCCGGTGAAGATTATATATTTAGTTTTTGTGTACCACACTTTTATTAGACACATACTTGTACATTTATATTTACATTTGGACACATGACATGTACATGCATACTTTGACACATTAAAGACATGTATATGTATATATTTTGGATACATTTTTCTCTAGAATGTTAGACATTTATATATTTTTCACATGATAAATATATTGTGTATATACTATTTCAAATGACAAATTGTGAATATTTTTTAAAATATCCATGGAACCGTTCCAAATTTTTTTAATGGTATTCGATCAAAAATGTAATGTGTTAGACAATACCAAGAAATGGGAAATTCAAAATGCATGGTTTGAGTATGATATTCATAATCAAAGGATTAAGGAGAGAGACGAGGTTTTATGAAATTTTAATTTAATAAACTCGCATTTAAAAACATAATTTGAATCGTAAAAGGAATTTCGATTATACCATCACATGTTTTAAGAGAAGAATCAATTTCAAAACTAAATAATTTCAAGTAAAAGAGACCTTCACATTTATACAATATATTATGTTTTCACTAAAATAAAATTGTTCCCTACTTCAACTTAATAATATTACTTTTGTGAAATATATTTAGTGGCTAGAATTGCTCTTTATGAAATATATGCTCACAATTTTTATATACTTCCTAAAAATTTGGCTATAAATACTTAAGGTTAGAGACCGAAGTCCAAAAACATGTAAGTGTTACTCTAATATTAAGTACATTGTGGAATTCAAACTATTTTCATTTTGGGCTTAAAATATGTGACTTTCTCAAATCTTTCAAAACATTCTCGGTCCCATACAATATGTTGTAAGAACATTCCCATGCTAAAAGTAGAATTGAAGCATCCTCCTATCGAAAGTAGAATTGAATCATTTAGAGATCATTCTTACCTTTGCTAGTTATTATTATATGCCCTTTAAACAAGAAGGGTTTAGAAGCTTCCATACACAAGATTCATTAATGACTTGCGTCTAGTGTTGGGTATTTATAATCTAGACATGTAAAAATTGTACAAGAGTGATATATTGTTAGGTAATCACGGTAGCGCTTACATGAGTTAGAATACAAATGCAAGTTATTATTATAAGTTGTAATTAATAATGTATGTGGTAGTGAGGTTGTTATAAGCAACCCACATAAAATATCTTAACTATAAAATGGGTTGTTAGGACAACTCATTTATTTTGAGTAAGTAGTTATAGGAGCCTTAATAGGCCTCCTAGTTTGTAGGGAAAACTCCTATATAATTGTATGGTTTGCCCAAATGAATTAATGAAAGATGTAATTTTATTTATGTGTTAAACTTTGACCAAATTTAGCATATATGTTGCAAGAAGGTCATATGAAATTATAGTGATGTATTTTAATGGAATCAACTTACAATATTTGAGTTATTTTAGTGATGTTTTGTCACATAAGATCTACGTTATCTATATTTACCACCAAGTAATGTTCTAAGGATTATCTATGTTATGCCAAAATTAAAGTAGATAATATACAAAATGGCGTTCAACTCAAGCAAGAGGTTTTGGAAAATTTTATGTACATGGTTAACTTCATTCACACAAGTTCACAAATTAAGAGCTACTTTTTTCACACATGTAACCTTTGCGGAGGTTGAGAGAGAATGTATAAATGACCTCTTCTAATTAATTTCTCCAAAGAACATGAACTATAGAATCATGTTGGGAATGTTTAAACTTTGCATCGCATCGTGCAATCTTTATTGCATAGTGGTTGCATTGTGTAAGGTCTGTTGTGCAATGGTTGGCATTTTATAGAGACATTCGCCTCTTGTACACAAAACAAGAGTTGTGCAAGATTGTGCAACATTATTTGTGAAATAAGGATTAGTGTAGAATACAGCCATGAAAATGAATGGACACTTGTAATTTGTGTGAAAGTTATGTAGTATGTTCTCAAGGTGTGTATAACTACATAGATTTTGTATGGTATCAATGCACATTGGGAGTTAGTTTATGATATACCAAGGAGATGCACAACATTGCAGAGTAAGGATGTTGACTTTAAATCTCAACAACAGTGTGAGATTTAGGAAGTTCAACCTATTGTTAGTGATGTACGCGGAAAAGTAAACTACTCTAACTTGTGAACAAAAAGAATGTAAAAGCACATAACAAACTTTTCTCCAAAACATCAATTCTCATTCATATTTTAATATTCATTACATTAGTCTCATTCTCATACACAAATCCTCTCTTCTCTCTCATATAATTTTGGTGATGCTCACATACATTTCTCGTGGCACACACATATACAAAGGATTAATTACAATAAATATACAAAATACAAAACATTCCAAGATTCACTTTTTTATTTGCACCTTTGTGGCTCTCCGTCTCGCATTGTCTTGACTTGTCTTTGTTTTCTGCTCTTTGTCAACTTCGCAACTTCCTTGAGTGTTTCGCGGCTTTATCTCGATGTACTGCATGGATTAGTCTAGTATCTTGTGATTTTCTTTAGTTTACTGTGGCTTCTTGACCTTTGGTGGCTTTGCTCTACTACATGTAACTTACTCTTTTCCTTCGCGGCTTCCTTTAGTCTTGAAAGTTCTCCCCCGATCTTGACAGTTCTCCCCTTGATGAAGAACCTTGTCAGTATCATCTCTCGACTTAAACCTTGTCTCATCCTCGAGACAACAACTGATGAAGAACCATGTCCTTTTCTTCAAAAATTCTTCCAAAAATTGTATATAGGCATCAACCCCCATGATTTAGACGTCTGGTGTAAGGAAAGGTTCCCTCACTTGACTAGAATTATGGGACGTTAAATTGGGAGGGTAAAGGCATCTACCCCCAGAAAGTTAGACATTTGGCGTAAGGAAGAGTTTCTTTGCTCGACTCACCTGACTAGGTTTGTGGGACACCCTGCCTCTTACTTTTCTTTGCGCTGGGGCTAGGGGGATGCACTAAGTAATCTGGGGTGTAATTTTCTTCTCAAAAACATACCTCAACTCTATATGTGCGTCTATCTGCTTTATCCACTCTTGTAGTTGTGATTCTCTGGATCAACCGAATAATGTCGATGGTGCTAATTTTGCTTGAACTTGATTCCATATGTTCTTAGCATTGTAAGCTCTTGTTGCATTCTAATAAGGGCTTTATCTAATGGTGTGCTACACTCTTCCATATCCATTATCTTTTTAGTCCGTGCCCTTTGTTGTTTTTGATACTTTTTGTTAACTCAACTATCTTTCGTCTTTGAGTTCCATCCTTGTCCTTATTGATGTCCTAATATGTTGAGCGAAATGAATTTGTTTCTCTAGCTTTTCCATTCTCGCTTTATCTTTTTGCATCACACTAGGCCATCCTATTGTATAAGTGTAGTAGGCTACGCCATTATTTAATTATGTTTCCAACTTGTGGACCGCGGCTTGCATTTGTTCTCCTAAACTATTTTTCTATAGTCGGGAGTTTTAGGATTTTTGTTTGTATTCTTCCACAACATTCTCACGGATTTTCTTATTTTCTACTTCCGAACTAATTGTATCTTCTTTCAATATTTCTTCCACAACCTTTTCTATTTGCACCTCTATCTGTAGATTGGATGTGGTAATAATATGTGGCTTTGCTATTTGAATAGAGGATAATATTTTCTACATTGCCTCTTCTATCTCAACACACCATTGCATCCAATCTTGTTTAGCACTTTGTTCTAGTACTTGGCTACAAGTTATTTTCTGTAAGGGGGAGAGTTTGTCCAAATGTACCTTATAGCTCTCCATGGTTTGTTCCACTACCTCTTGTTTCAGAATCTTGTATAGATTTCTCCGTTTTCCTTTGTTCATATGCTCGTTTGATTTTTATCAAAGTCTCTAGGTGTTTGTGTTTGTGTTGGTACCATACTTGTGGATATGTCTGTGGATGGTGCTTTGATGGTACCATTTTCTATTATTGTGCCTTCTTTATTTCTTTTGTTCTTGTTCCCTCTTCTCTTGTTTTATCTTTTTCTGTTTCTTCTTGTTCTCCACTTTTTTTCTCTTCTATCTTTTTCCTCTTGTTCTTGTTTGTGTTTTTAGTTTTTCCGCATTGTCTTTTTCTTTCTTTTCTTTTTCTTCTTTTTCCTTCTTCTCTTTATTTTCTTGTTCTTCTTTCACCTTTTATTCTTGCTCTTTCTTTTCTTTCTTTTCTTTATGTTCCTTCTCCATCTTTTCTTTCTCCTCTTTCTCCTTCTTGGCTTTCTCTTCCTCCATTTTTTCTCTCTTATTTTTCCTTCTTGACTTCCTCTTCCTTTTCCTTCTTTTTTGTCTCCTCTCTCCTTTTCTTTCTCCTTTCTCCTTCTTCTATCTTCTTCTATTTTTCTTGTTCCTCTTGTTCTTTCTTTTTCTTCTTTTTGTTTCCTCTTTTTATCCTCCAACTCCTTTTTTATTGTTCTTTTTAGCTTCCTCAACTTCCTTCTATTTTTCTTCTTGTTCTTTTGTCTCCGTTGTTTTAGTTTCTTTTATCTTGCATCTTCCATGACTTCATGTTCTTTTTCTAGATATTTCTCTTCTTTTCCTTTACCTCTGCCTTTATATCTTACGATTTGTGAACTCGGCCTTTGTGGCTTCCTCTTCTCTTTCTTTCCTTGCCTTAATAAGCAAGCCAATTAGTTCCTCTACCTCCTTTATGTGGTTTTGATCTGTAGATGTCTTCTTCTTCTTGTGCTTAAGCTTTGTGCATTCTTGTTGAAGAGATTGTAGGTGGCTTGTTTCTTCCACTTCTACTTGTTCTTGGATTTCCTTGACTAATTCAGTGGAAGTAAGCGAATGATATCTCCTATTACCAAACCAAAATTTTCCTAGTAGTTTATGGCTTATGTTATAGCCATTTGTTCCTTTGTTGTATTGGCTTCATATTCTTGAGCTACTTGTGATATGTCGCCAGAGATAGACATTTCTTATAATATCCATAGGTTATCTTTGTCAAAGTTGTTTCTATCCATTGTTTTGCCTCCTCTGAAAATTGGGGTCCTACTTGTTCTTGTGATGGTGGGGGAGATGGAGTTTTCTCCTCTTTTGACTCAGAAATTTCTTCGATCTCTTACGAATCCTCAATTTCTTCTTCTTCTTCACTTACTTGAGATTCTTTTATTTTTGCTTTGGCTACTAATGCTTTTTTGCGTTTGGTGGAGGAGCTAAAGCAAAGTAGGGACTTTTTTCCTTTTCTATGTTTTAGGACCTGCTTTGCTTGATTTTGTTTTGCCATATTGGGTTGGGTATGTTTTCCTATACTCTTCAATTGTTTCTTTATGACTTGATGAAAATTTGGAAGTTTTGGTTTTCTAGGATCTAGGGGAGATTTACGGACTGCTTTTCTTGATTATGTTTTTCCATATTGGGTTGGGTATGTTTTCCTATATTCTTCAAATGTTTCTTCAATGACTTGATCAAAATTTGGAAGTTTTGGTTTTCTAGGATCCATGGGGAGATTTCTGATTGCTTCAACTAAGGTAGCTACTAACTCATCAGAAGCCTCATATGGAAATGGGGGTGGGTATATGTCTTGCATGTAATCGTAAGTCGAATGAAGGTATAATCGATATCAACAATAAAATATATCTCCTGTTCATATTTTTCCATGATTTTTTCTAAAATTCGGGACCTGTTTCCAATTATCTGCCTTATTCTATTTACCCATCCCAATAAAGAAGTAATTTGGGTGACTGCATCTAAGGTATTCATGTATTCCCAAATTCGTTCAACCACTAGTATATCTTACTACAGCGGTTCTACTAATTACGATTTGTGGGGTAGGGTTTTCGTGTTTTCATGGAATTCTGAGGCCAATAACTCAGCTAGGTTATACTTTGAATGTGAATTCACCATATTAAGGGCTATCATGTGTGCTCAACTTTGTGGGCACCATCTTCTCGATTAGTATGATAAATCTTTAAGCATATGAATTTAGCAAACATACCTTACCGCATGATTTTTGATATCTCGTAATTTGTAGCCCGTGCTTTGTCTTCGTCACTCCCATCACCCATGTTGTATCTTTCATTATTGTCTTCTTCTTTGTAAGCATCGATCATTCTCGTGCCCATTATCCCAGTAACCATAGCCATGACCTCTATGTTAATAGGGTACATTTGATCCAAATACAATATCTAGTTATGTAGTCAAACCGAAGGATCCTAATTACGTGATCAACCCTAGAAAAATATGGAATTTAGCTCCAAGCATCTATCTTCAATTCTCTTATTACTTTTGTTGTGTTCTTATATTGTAACTCCTTGGTATCGGAATTTTCTTCTAGGAGTAGCGATCTATCTACTTTGATCCATGTACGATCGTATTCAACGATTTGGGAGTGAATGTACTTATGTGAATCTCACGTATGGGAAACATTGGATGGGACCTATGAGAAAGCTCCCTTAGGATCATGCTTGTTTGATTTGAGTGACCGCTTGTGGAAAACTAGTTTTGGGAGCTCGTCTTATGCAACCTCAATTGGATTATCCATGCTTTCTTCTCAATTTTCCCTAGTTTTCCCTAGCTCTCTTCTTTGCACTTCGCTGGTGAATACTTCTTTCTTTGCTTTAGCTTTTTGTGCCTTAGTTTGTTGCAAGTCAATGTCTTTTATATCCTTCCTCGTACCTACCGTATTTATTACATTTTGGTAGGATAATTTTTTTTTTCGCCATGACTTTCATTCTTCATTTCGTATTTTTCCGTGTTCGACGTCTTTTCTCCTTTGTCCTACGTATTTGCAGGTTCCTTGTCTTTTCTTTATTTGGAAGATTTTTTTGTTTTGCGGTTCTTTTTATCTCATGACTATGCTTTCGTTTGTGTATTCCGTAATTTTTCCTTTCTTTATTCCGTTTTTTTCTTCTTCCCTTCGTTCCGCAACTCTCTTATACCGTGTCTCTTTCTTTCCTTTGTTTCATGGTTATATTTCCTTCATGCAGTTTCCCTCTTAGTTTCACGTTTTATTTTATTTTTCGCATGGGTATTCCCCTCCGCATCTCTTGTTTATTTTTGTTTTTGATGTTTCTTATGTTTATTAAAGTAAGGATGCCCTTACGGGTTTTCATCCTACCCTCATCCTATCCGCCGAATTGTTGATTTTCATATATGCCTAATTTTATTTCTAATTTTTTTAATTCTCTTTTTGTATTTTTTTGGTTTTTTAAAGTATTATACATTTTTAGGCTTGCTCAATTTACATAGCTCTGTAATTCTTTCAATTGCAATGTTTGAAGCTTTGTTGCACCTGAAGGTAATATGTCTTTAATAATGTAAGGTCCTAGCCATCTCACCTTTAACTTTCTTGGATGTTTCCATTTACTGTCATATAGCGAAACACCTGATCTCCAATGTCAAATTCTTTTCTCTTGATGTGGCGGTCGTGCCAAGATTTTTGTCTTCTCTTTTCTTGGGTTTGGTTATATGTTGCTAAGAACCTTTTCTCATCCAATTTTTCTAGTTCAATCAATCTTTCATGTAGTGAAGCATCTTCATTCATTCTAAATGTTACCGCCACTCTTAAACTTGGGAGTACAAACTCTATGGGGACTGTGGCTTCTATTCCATAGACCAATATGAAAGGAGAGTATTTTGTTAACCTTTTGTATGTGGTGCGGTAAGCCCATAAGGCTGCATGTATCTTCAAATCCTAAATCACTTTGTTGTAATGAACATATCTTCATAAGCACCTTCTCCAATACCTTGTTAAATGCTTCGACTGTCCCATTTATTTTGGATGGTAAGGCGATATACGTTATGGTTAATCATGAAGCTGCTTAACAATTCTTTGATAGTAGCATTTACAAAATGTTTCCCTTGATCGCTTGTAATACTCAAAGGACATCCAAACTGCGTAATGATATTTTCATAGATGAATCTAGTAGTGGTCTTAGCAGTACAATCCTTAGTTGGGATAGCTTTCACCCATCTTGTTAAATACTTTGTCCCTGTTATTATGAACCTTTCCTAAGAATGTCTTGTGACGGGTTTAATTGGTCCAATGAAGTCTATAGCCCACTTTTCAAATGGTGCCAATGCTAAAATTGGTTTTAATGGCATTTCATCTTGGGCATTGGGTTTTCCCACCCACTGAAAAATATCACAAGACCTCACATGTTTATGTGCATCTTTAAAGAGCATAGGCCACCACAAACTGACCATCATCACTTTTCTGGTTGTTTGATCTCCTCCATTATGACCTCCAACTATACCTTCATGAGCTTCTAGCAATATATTCTTTCTCTCATGTTCCAAGGCCACCCTTCTGAGGACATCATCTTGTCCTTTCTTATATAGTTGACTATTTTAATCAAAGTAAAGGGAAAGGCCCGACTTAACAAGTTTCTCTTCTACTAATTTGTGTACTTTTAGGGAATTCTTTTATGTGCAATAATTATGTTATCTCATCCAATTCCTTTGGAATGGCCTCTATTATAAATAGGTGTGCACTAGGGAAGTCATCATCAATTGGTCCCTCATCTTCTCCTATCTCTATTCTTGATAAATAGTCTAGTCCATTGTTCAATCTTCCTAGTTTTACTACAATGGTAAAGTCAAATTATTGAAAAAGCATCAGCCAATGACATATCCTTCCTTGTAGCATTGGTCTATTTAACAAATATTTCAATGGCTCGTGATATGTATAAAACAAAAATGAAGTAGCCAATAAATATTGTCTATATTTTTTAAGGCATAGACCATGCTCAATGCTTCTCTCTCGTAGTTAAGTAGTTCCTTTCAGCTTTGGCTAACTTCCTACTTGCAAATGCAATCTGGACGATCCATTTTTCTCTAGGTTACTTTAGGACCGCCCCAATGGCAATGTCGGAAAATTTGATAACATGCATCAGATGTCCAAATTCCAAGAAAAATGACCGATTCAGAGCAAAATCAGTTTCTAGGGTCCCTTCAGAATCTTTCTAACTCCCCTGTGCCAAGAAGGAGGGAGCAAGCTTTGAGAAAGTGCGGAGAAGGTCAGTAAAGCAAGTAGTTTGGGGCAAGAAAATTGTAAAATCGGCTAAGTCCTGGTCCAGCACAAGGTGGGACGAACGGGACAGAGATACGCGAACCGCCCGAACCGCCCGAAATGAGTCCAGGCGGCCCACTAAGCAAATGGGACAAGTGGGACAGAAGTACGCGGCGGGCGCGAAAAGCCGATCCAGCCGAGGAGAAAAATTGGCTAATTGCCAAGAGGGTAGCATTCAGGACGAGTGGAACAAATGGACGCGAAATGCCCGAACCGGCCGGATCGCGCGAAATCAGTACAAGGAGCCCAAAAGCAATTGGGACGCGCGGGCCAGAAATACGCGAACCGCCCGAACCGGCCGAAAAGAGTCAAATCAGTCCGAATCAAAATGGGACAGGCGGGCCACAAATACCCGAATCGGCCGAAATTGTCCCAAAAGGTCCAAAATTAAATGGGACATCCGGGACAAATGGAGGCGAGGTACGCGTAGGAGCCGAATCAGCCGAGGACCAATCAGAAGCTGCCACGTGTCCTCACAAGAGAAAAGTCAAAAAAGTCAATGGGCGGGTTTTCGAGCACCGATCCGAACCAATGGGATAATGCCACGTGTCCCAGCTAGGGCCCACAAGGAAAATTCAAAAGACAGCCCGCCGAAAAGCAGAAGAGAGAGAATTATTCAGCGAATCAGAGCATGCCACGTGGCGTCCAAGTGGCAAAGGCGCTGGGAAAATATTTCAAAACGTTTTCACTGCCTCCGCGTCTCTAAATCTTCAGATCGACATATCTTTCGATCCAGAGCTCGGATTTGCACGTTCTTGATATCAACGGAAAGCTTGTGAGATTCTCTACACGTTTCCAGGGTCAATCTTGCATTTTCGTTCAGTTTGAAAAAAGAAAATCAGAAGACGCCTCTGGCACGAAATAATAAGCAGAGATAATGCTTCAACAACCACTTTATTACAGCAGACAACCCGCCGCTTCTGTTAGGCAAACCGCCGCTTTGCCAGAACCCGCCGCTTCTGCCATGATGGACGAATTAAATGCAACCTAGAGGTGGTTGGGGCAGATTTCGATTTCCTCTCTCTTTTCTCTCCCATTCTTCCTATAAATTGTAAGGAGGGGTTTCTTTCTGTTGTTGGACATTTTCCACTTTGCACCCTCCCTTCTCTCCTGTTCATAAGAAGATTTGTGGAGTTCTCAAACCTCCCATATAGACTGGAACACCGTTTTTTGCCTTTTGGCCATTGCAATGTATTGAATCCGTCCTTGAGCAATATATATGTGTCTGTGGTTGCTTCTAAACCCTCTTACATATTTATTACTGTCATTCTTGATCTTTCATTGCATTTTTGCTATCTGTGCATGGTGTTGTGTTACATCTACATGATCTGTGTTAAATTTGGCAAAGCATATGTTCTTCATTCCTTGGTGCATCACCTCTATTAGCTTAGATTTATTTTATGCATCTTCTTACCTTGTCTCCTTGGCAAATTAGATTAGATTTTGAGGAAATCCTCTGCATATTTCGTATGCACCTGAACAGAGGAATAGGAACCAGCCTTTCTCTGGAGATTCCTTTCTCACTCTTCAAGTCCCACACTTGGAGAAAGGATTCAATGTTATGCAATCACACTGGATATTAATATGATCAACCTAGAAATCTGATCAACATCCAGGGGTGCTGTGATTTTGCACTAACAGTTTTGGCACGCCCGGTGGGACCAGAGGTCTCATTTTTATTGCAGCAAGGTTGATGTGCATCTGCTGCAATTTTCTTGCTTGAAAAGAGCTATTATTTGCATATCTCGCGACTCCAAGGGGAGGAATCAATCGGTTCCAAAGAAATCAAGGCCTAAAAGCTTATGAGAAGAATCACAAGGTCAAGAGCTGGAGAAGAGGAAGTGCTGTTTGAATACCTGCAACTATCTCCAAGAAGAAGGCAAAGAGGAAGAAGGATTCAAAGGTCTCCATCTCCACCAAACAGAACTCTTTCAACTCCTCCACCTGAGCGGCCTTTCTTTCAGTATACAAGGGTTTTAAGACCAATCGAATGGCGCAACCAAAGGAACCCCTATGTCAACTTCACAGCAAAGCAAGCCCACTTGCTCTCAATGCACAAAATCCAATCCCAGTAGCAGCACTAAAGAACATTCCATACTTTACTGGAGAAAATCAGACCACTCCTGGCGATCATGTCAAGGACATTGCTAACATTTGTGCAATCCATGAGATTAACGAGATGCAAAAATAGCACAAATCAGCGCGTCTTCATTCAAGGGGAAAGCATTGCAATGGTTTAGAGCCTTGAAGTCGCTTCTATCACGAATCGAATCACCTGTATTGCACTTCATAATCAATTCGAGAGAAGGGAGACAACTTGTCTCTTTTGGAGCATTGACAACCATCAAGAGAGCTTCCAATGAGCAGCTAATCGATTTCAACTTCGATTTCAAAGATCTTGGGATAGAATTCCAAAGTTAAATGCACTCAACAAGCAGAAGGTGCTTTTCTATACTACCTTAAAGCTTTAAATTCTGATATTTCTATGTTGATTCAATCCATGGGAGGCACAACTATCCCCCGCCGCTTATAGATTGCCATTAGAGCTGAAAATTGTCTCGATTCAAGCCGGCAAGCTAGCTCCTAGGCCTCCAATGCCATTATATCCAAGTTTAGAAAGCCCAAGTACTAGTCGTGCACTGCCTTAGCTCCTTCTCCCACTCCTAGAAATCGAGTTCAAATGAAGCTTCCACTTCATCTCCAAGTGCCCCAAATGAGCTTCAAGAAGTCATGAAGCAATGCAAAATTTAGGTAATGAGTGGTCACACTCAAGAGGCAAAGAAGCTCAAAGTTTTAGACCTTCGTATCAGCCTCAAGCTCAACCGAATAGGCAGCCATATCAGCCTCAAAGACCACCTAATCCAGCCACAAATATGAATCAAACAAGGCCTCCTGCCAATAAACCATTCCAGCCCTATAATCCAAATGCCATATCTCGCTCTAAGGCATTAGTACAAAGACAAAACAACATTGCCCAGAGTATGATTGGTGTTTTCCATGTAATGAACCCCATAATCAATCCATGTGCTATAATGGTGCTTTAACCCAAGCTTTAATGGTAACAAATGCTGGTGTGGAGGGTGAGAGTAGTCAAAAAAACAGCCAACAACAAGAAACATTCCAACAGCAATCAGCCCCAAATGATACCACATTGGTAAATTGGCAAGCAGAGGATTTCTGTGGCATGAATCAGGCAGTTTCTCAAGGTGTCGCTGCCAACACAAGGTCAAAAAGGAGAAATTTGGGTGAAGAACAGCCGTTAGCCCCAGCCAATCCACAACCTTCCACAGCTCCACAAATGATTGGCAAGCAAAACCCAGTTTTCAATGCACAAGGGCAGCCAAGAACAGCCCCTTGGCCAAACCAAATGCCAGCTGTTGCTGCCCATATTCAAGGAGCAAATGTGCAAATCAAGGGACAGCAGAGAGATCCTTCATCACCATTCAGTATCATTGATCAGATGAAGAAAACAAACGTCAATATATCTATGTGGGAATCCCTATCCATCCTGTGCCAAAGAGATCTGCACGCAAGTTCGCATGAAGGATCGCCAACTTCGAATCAGCAGGTTCAGAGGCAAGACAAAGTGCTTACAAATGCTGCCCAGCCTGAAGGAAATCATGGAACACAACAAGGTAAAATGTTGAAGCCCCCCCCTTTTTATGTTTCGTTAATCATTGGAAATCAGCTAGTGCATAATTGCATGATAGACTCGGGGCAAGTAGCTCAGTAATGCCTAAACAGATAGCTGATCAGCTAGGGCTCCAATATGAAATAACATCTAAGGGAGTAGTGCAGCTGGATGGGACAGCAATAGCAACAGAATGGCTGGAGTGATTAGAAATTTGAGTCTTACCTGCATGCATGTCCAAATGTTGTTGTTTTACAAGATATATCAGTCATAGACCTTCCACCACTCTTTTGCCCTCTCGTTTGTCAAGGGATTTTACCGCCAAGATTGGGGATATTTGTCCGCTGATTGGTCACACATGCCTTTCGTAACGAGGTATGGAACTAAAGCTACAATTAGGTCGAACCTATTGCAGACTTCCACATTCGAGCCCTATACTCCAAGTCATATTAATACCAACCGCTCAAAGATTTGATCAAGAAGATCACCTCGCACCGATGAAGCCGACACTAAGGTGGAAGTATCCCAGATTTGACTCTTGATGAATGGGCAAATAAGGTGCATGCTTTTGATCCTTATCAAGAAGTAGAAGAATCTGAGCTAGGGGTCTATTGTATACACGAAGAAAGTCAACCTATTCCTAACATCACCAAGCCAAGCCACAAGGATGACAATGAGGTATGGCAACTGTTTTTTGATGGATCAAGGAGTAGACAAGGCGCAGGAGGTGGAGCCATGCTTATTTCACCTCAAGGAGTAAAGTATTATTCAGCTTTTAGATTTCAATTTGCATGCTCCAATAACACTGCTGAATATGAAGCCTTGGTGCAAGGGATGCATTGGGCAATAAAGAGAAAAATAAATAACTTGCAAGTGTTTGGGGACAGTGAGCTGATTGTAAATCAGGTCAAGGGACAGCATGCTGCCAAAAATGATCTACTTAGATGCTACAAGAACAGGGTGTGGGACCTCATGGAAGATTTTGAGGGTTTCGGCATCAAGGCCATTCCCAGAAAAGAGAATCAAGCTGCTGACAGGCTTGCAGCAGTAGGGGCAGCCTTTGACATTGTAGAAAACATTCAACAAGACAAGGTACAACCAAACATCCACGTGATTGTGAGGCCTTCAGTGCCGGATAACGATGTCAATTGGCAAGTATTTGAGAATGACCAGCAAATCATCCACTTCTTGCAAGAAGAAGCTGAGTTCTCAGCTAAGAATCAAGAGAAGTTGAAACAGCAATATGGTGACCAGGTGATACAGCTGAGAACTGACAAGCTGCCCAAGGGACTTGTCACCTTAGAATCCATTTTTAACCCCAATGATCAGTTTAGAAAGGAGAAAGCAAATATTCAGGTCAAGAGGGAAGATTCGGTATCCATCTTGGTGAAAGAGAACAAGCCATTGCAAATTGGAAAAATGACAACTGAGCAAGAGAGATATGAGTTCATACAGCTTTGTCAAGAATTCCCTGACGTGTTTGCTTGGAGCTATGAAGACTTGAAGGGCTTCAATCCCAACTTAGCTCAGCATACCATCGAGTTGGATCCAAATACTAAGCCTGTCAGGCAGAAACAGAGACCAGTCAATCCACACATGGAGCCTCTCATGAGGAAAGAATTGGACAAGCTGATTGAGTCAGCAATTATATTCCCAATCAAGCATTCTAGTTGGGTTGCCAACTTAGTTCCAGTCAGAAAGAAAAGTGGAGAGATCAGGCTATGTGTTGACTTCAGAGATTTGAATAGAGCCTCTCTCAAGGACCATTATCCACTCCCCTCCATGGAGCAAATATTGCAGGTCAGAATGGGTCGTAAAGGTTTTCACGCTTGATGGATACTGTGCTTCAATCAAATTATGGTAAAGGAGGAAGACCAGTTCAAGACAGCCTTCACAACCAAATGGGGCACATATGCCTACAAGAAGATGCCATTTGATCGCGAACGCCGAGCAACATTCCAAATGAGCTATGGATATGGCATTCAAAGGCTTGATCAACAAGATAGTACTGATATACTTAGATGATATTACTGTCTTCTCAAAGAATGCTGCAGACCATCTCTTTCACCTCAGGCAAGTGTTTCAGAGGTGTAGAAAGTTTGGAGTGTCTTTAAATCCTAAGAAGTGCATCTTTCTTGCACATGAAGGGAAACTTCTTGGCCATATTGTCTCCAAGGAAGGATTAGCAATTGATCCAGAAAGGGTTGAAGCCATAAGAGCTCTGCCACTGCCAAGTCACAAAAAGGCTCTTCAAAGTTTCCTGGGAAGGATAAACTTTGTTCGGAGGTTTGTCCCAAATTTTGCAGCCCTTGTCAAGCCCATCACCAAAATGTTAAGAAAAAACATGGCTTTCAAATGGACGTAAGGCAAGGAGAGTTTTGAAGCAATCAAAGAAGCCATCTCCCAGGCACCCACTCTCATCAACCCGGACTTTTCCAAGGATTTCATCCTCTATGCATTTGGGGGTGATGACACTATTTCTGCCATTTTGGTGCAACAGAATAAAGATAATGATGAATGTACCAATTGCCTTCTTTAGCCAAAGCCTAAATGACTGTGAATTGAGGTACTCTTTTATTGAAAAACATGTGCTTGCAGTAGTCAGGAGCTTGAAGAAGTTCAAGCATTTAGTCTCAAACAACAAGGTCCAGTTGCTGGTCTCACATGCTGGGGTTAAGGACTTCCTCCTCAACAAGGATTTGAATGAGAAAAGGGCAGGATGGATCACCCGTGTCATGGAGTATGACATTGAGATCAAGATCACCAAGCTAATAAAAGGCAAAGGTTTGTGTGAGCAGCTCGCTTCCAAACAACTAAACAACCCAGAAGATAAAGAAGACGCTGCCCTGCTTTTACAAGATGATCAAAAACAAGAAAATGATGATGAGTCCATTCTCTGTTGGACTCAAAATATGATACATTTCCTACAGACGGGCATGTACCCTCTAGAAATGAGCAAAGCAAGAAGAAGACACTTCAGGTTGCAGGCTATTCCATATACCATCATTGATGGAGTTTTGTTCAAGAAGGATGTCAATGGAGTGCTGCTGAGATGCATTAACACAGGTCAGATTCAAAGGGTATTAAAGGAGTTTCATGATGGACCAGCTGGTGGCCATTTTGCACCAAGAGTGACAGCTCTGAAAATCATGAAGGCTGGTTATTATTGGCCTAAAATCTTTAGTGATTGCTATGCATGGATCAAGAAATGTAAGAATTGTGCATTCTTCACAGGAAAAGAGAGACTTGCAGCCCTCCCATTACATCCAATCTCAGTTGACCAGCCATTCATGCAATGGGGTTTGGACTTCATTGGAATCATCAATCCCAATTCGAGCCAAGGGCACAAATGGATTTTGACAGCCACAGACTACTTCACCAGATGGACAGAAGCAGTAGCACTCAAAGAGGCGAATGAGTCTAGCATCTTGGACTTTTACGAGGGGATAACTACCAGATTTGGTGTGCCTGCTACAATAGTCTCTGATAATGCATTGGCATTCATTGGATCTAAAGTTACTGAGTGGGCCGTCAAGAACGGGATCTACCTGAGCACTTCATCAAACTATTACCCTCAAGGTAATGGCCAGGCCGAGTCTACAAACAAAAACTTGCTGAGGATCATTAGGAGGACTCTTGATGAGAATCAGAAGGCTTGGCATACCAAACTGAAATCAGCCTTATGGGCTGATAGGATAACTCCCAAAAGATCCACAGGTAATTCTCCATTTAGGCTTGTCTACGTAAGAGAGGCAGTCTTGCCCATGTCACTTGAGTTGCCAACGTTGGAACTCATGAAACAACTGGAGTTGCTAGAGTTTGGGCCCATGGAGGTGAGATATGCAGAATTGATGGAGCTGCAAGAAATCAGAGATCAGGCATTCCAAGCAATGGAAAAGGATCAGGCTTTGATCAAGAAGACCTTTGATAAGAAGGCCAAAGACAGATCTTTTCAAGTAGGAGATCTAGTGCTGAAATGGGATGTGGACAGAGCAAAACCAGGAAGGCATTCAAAATTTGATGCCATTTGGAGTGGCCCATACATGGTCACAAAGTGCAAGAACAACAATGCTTTCCAATTGGCCTCATTGGATGGGGAAGAACTGCAGATTCCAAAGAAATGGAATCTATCTCAAGCGTTGCTTCTAGAGGGAGGTTCACTACATCTGTAAATACTAGATTAGATTTTCTTTCCTCCAAGTGCTTGTGCACATTGTTTTGCTGTAGATTAGTTTTGTTTTCCCTAAGTGCCTTGGCACAGCTTGCTGTCCATGGAGATGATGCATGTCTTTGCTAAATCAGGTCACATTCCATCTTTCCCTTTGCACATTCTGAGTCAGTTTGGATTCTAACAGAATATTTGATGACTCCATGCCCAATGGATGGCTTCAGGCAACTGGTCTTTCCATCTAGCAGGCAGATGATCCTGCTGAGTCGCCAAAATTGTTATCCAAAATTCACCCCCAGGGTAAATTTGATAACATGCATCAGGATGTCCAAATTCCAAGAAAAATGACTGATTCAGAGCAAAATCAGGTTTCTAGGGTCCCTTCAGGAATCTTTCTAACTCCCCAGGCCGAAGAAGGAGGGAGCAAGCTTTGAGAAAGTGCGGAGAAGGTTGCAGAAAGCAAGTAGTTTGGGCCAGTAAAAATTGTAAAAATCGGCTAAGTCCTGGTCCAGCACAAGGTGGGACGAACGGGACAGAGATACGCGAACCGCCCGAACCGCCCGAAATGAGTCCAGGCGGCCCACTAAGCAAATGGGACAAGTGGGACAGAAGTACGCGGCGGGCGCGAAAAGCCGATCCAGCCGAGGAGAAAAATTGGCTAACTGCTGAAGAGGGTAGCATTCAGGACGAGTGGAACAAATGGACGCGAAATGCCCGAACCGGCCGGATCGCGAAATCAGTACAAGGAGCCCAAAAGCAATTGGGACGCGCGGGCCAGAAATACGCGAACCGCCCGAACCGGCCGAAAAGAGTCAAATCAGTCCGAATCAAAATGGGACAGGCGGGCCACAAATACCCGAATCGGCCGAAATTGTCCCAAAAGGTCCAAAATTAAATGGGACATCCGGGACAAATGGAGGCGAGGTACGCGTAGGAGCCGAATCAGCCGAGGACCAATCAGAAGCTGCCACGTGTCCTCACAAGAGAAAAGTCAAAAAAGTCAATGGGCGGGTTTTCGAGCACCGATCCGAACCAATGGGATAATGCCACGTGTCCCAGCTAGGGCCCACAAGGAAAATTCAAAAGACAGCATTAAAAAAAGTAAGAGAGAGAATTATTCAATGAATCGAGCATGCCACGTGGCGCCCAAGTGGCAAAGGCGCGGGAAAATATTTCAAAATCCGTTTTCACTGCCTCGCGTCTCCTAAATCTTCAGATCGACATATCTTTCGATCCAGAGCTCGGATTTACACGTTCTTGATATCAACGGAAAGCTTGTGAGATTCTCTACACGTTTCCAGGGTCAATCTTGCATTTTCGTTCAGTTTGAAAAAGAAAATCAGAAGACGCCTCTGGCACGAAATAATAAGCAGAGATAATGCTTCAACAACCACTTTATTACAGCAGACAACCCGCCGCTTCTGTTAGGCAAACCGCCGCTTTGCCAGAACCCGCCGCTTCTGCCATGATGGACGAATTAAATGCAACCTAGAGGTGGTTGGGGCAGATTTCGAATTCCTCTCTCTTTTCTCTCCCATTCTTCCTATAAATTGTAAGGAGGGGTTTCTTTCTGTTGTTGGACATTTTCTGCTTTGCACCCTCCCTTCTCTCCTGTTCATAAGAAGATTTGTGGAGTTCTCAAACCTCCCATATAGACTGGAACACCGTTTTTTGCCTTTTGGCCATTGCAATGTATTCAATCCATCCTCGAGCAATATATATGTGTCTCGTGGTTGCTTCTAAACCCTCTTACATATTTATTACTGTCATTCTTGATCTTTCATTGCATTTTTGCTATCTGTGCATGGTGTTGTGTTACATCTACATGATCTGTGTTAAATTTGGCAAAGCATATGTTCTTCATTCCTGGTGCATCACCTCTATTAGCTTAGATTTATTTTATGCATCTTCTTACCTTGTCTCCTGGCAAATTAGATTAGATTTTGAGGAAATCCTCTGCATATTTCGTATGCACCTGAACAGAGGAATAGGAACCAGCCTTTCTCTGGAGATTCCTTTCTCACTCTTCAAGTCCCACACTTGGAGAAAGGATTCAATGTTATGCAATCACACTGGATATTAATATGATCAAACCATCTTTGAAAGAATAGATGTCTCTTCCGCAACATTTTCCAACACTTCTTTTGTAAATGGTGTCGGGAATGGGTCATGTACACAAGATTTATTAAGCTCTCTATAGTCCACGCATATTCTTATTTCTCTTGTCTTCTTGTTTTGAATCACCATTGGACTTATCCACTCTGAATCTTCAACAGGTTTTATAATTCCAACATTCAACATTTTATCTATTTCGGTCTTCACTTTAACTTTTAGGTTGGGGTTTAACCTATATGGTCTCTTTTTCAAGGGTTTGAACCCTTCCTTGATTTGTATCTTCATTGTGCCCACTTCTTCTTTTATACCCCTTAGCTCCTTGAAATCCTTGGGAAATATGTCTTGGAATTTTGAAGTTCTATTACTAGGCCACTTTGTCTTCCCGACCAATAGTCTCCTATGTTGACAAGTTTTTCATCTCCATTGGTGCCAATATTTTTAGTTCTTATTTTTAAAGGCTGATAATAATATTTTTCTTCCGCCTTGGTCTCCACTACTTCCCTTTCTCCTTCAATTGTTTTATATCTTAGATTCTTAGGCATGTCATCTCTCCTGCCGACTACAAAGCAATATACAATTGCAAGATTTTTGTTTAGATTTTCTTGTTTTGGTATTTAATTTCTAGTGCCTTTCGTGAGCATTATTCAGGTGGTCTTGTCTAGCGTTAGGAATAGAAAATTCCTAATCTTTAGCAGGCCTTGAGAGGATGTTAAGATATGTGTCCCAGTTAAATGCATGACAAAAGTTTTTTTACTATCTCGGTCCTAAGTTCTTGTTTCACGTTGAAGTTCCGATGCATGTCTTGTGACCGCTATATGGGTTCTAGTGTACATGATGAATAGTTATGTTCATACTACAGAAAATGTTCTCTGCAGACTTTTCAATGTCTCTCGCAAACATGAGTATGTTTTTGTGGATCATTTTCTCCAATTTATTTAGGTATTGTTGTGTAATAGCCTTCACTCTCCATAAATATTATTTTTAGAAATGTGGTTAACGAATTCCAATGAGAAATATTAGGTTTGTGAGATGCCCACCATCCTATGGTATTAATTGGTAGGGTTTCATCTAGAGGTTCCATTCTTGCTTTCTCATTCGGGAATATTCGCTGCATTTTATCTAAATAGCCATCTAAGTCTCGGAACCCCGAGTACTTCGGTTAATTTTGGTGGGAAGCCCCACAACTTATTCTATTTACATTTTTATTGGAATTTCTTCTATTTCTTCTTTGATGGAATAATATTCATCTTCTTCCGAAATTTATCTTTTGCATGCCAAAAATATCATTCGCGACATCATCAGCATCTAATATAATCACCTGTAGTGGCACTCTTCTTGCATAATGTAATTTTCTTGTTCTAGATTATGGGAATCCATGTATCCATGCTTCTATAACATTATCTAAACTTTCAGTTATAGACTTAGTTTTAACTGATATTTCTCCATCTGAATTTGGTTCAAAATCCTTCTCAATATTAGAAAAATTATTCAAGGCATATACTCCTTGGATATCATTGAAATCTTCTCCTTCTGTATCATGTCATACTTCTTTAGCCCATGTAGCACTCATCCCTACATGCAATGGTACATGTATGCAAATTCCATCTACCTGTATTATTACTTCCTCTTCTTCTGAATTTAATGTTCCATTATAATCAACAAACCATTCTAAAGCTAGAATGACATTGTAAGATGGATTTAGAGCCACATTCTCAACAACTTCAAAGTTTACTAACTTCTTGATTCCCATAAAGTTTACTTCAACATTATTTAATGCTCCTATTGGTTGTCTTGATGATCCATCTGCTAATCCAATGAAGTATCTGACGGGTTCTAAGGGAGGCCTGCCTAGTCTCTCCCACATAGTTTTGACATCATATTAACATTTGTGCTAAGATCAAGCAAAATTTTGGTGATAGTGGTGTCAAATATGTCTACATCAAATAGATGGTGTATTTCTGCCATGTTCATTGATTGGGAAGATATTTCTTTTCTTCTGGTGAGGTCTTGCTTCAACTCTTCGAACATTAAAATTTTTGTTCTCCTTATTCCAATATTTACTGAATTATTTCAATTTATCTATAAGACCGTGTTTGATCGTTAGTTTGCTTTACTCCTTTAGAGTAGTGATCTCTTCTTCCATAAAACAATTATTTTCTATTTCTTCTTGGGTTTGTGACTTCTTTACTACCTCTCTTCTTTTTTCCACCTCTTTCTTATGGAGGTCTTGCCTAATGTCTTTAAAAATACCATTCTTCTCCACTAGATGAAATTTCTTCCTAGGGTAGTCTAATTATTTTCTTCTTTCTAGGTGTAAATTCCTTCCCTCAACACTTATAGTAGTAACTGCGGCCCTATATCTTGGTTCTTCAACACTTTTTCTGATTTGGTTGCTTTCCTTCTCATATAGCTTTCTTTAGCTTCCTCCTTCTTATCCTCATTTTCTGGTCTGCTCCTTGAGCTAGATGCTCTCTCCTTGTTTTTTTATTGCCTCATCATCCCATGGTATCTTTGTAATGTGCTGAACACTCTTTTGTGTGTCTCTTCCCAAGTCCTCCATTCTGTAGAATTGAGTGATTTGGGACAAATAAAATAATCATGACCTCTTTCATGACAAAAACCATAAGGGCCAGGCTTTGTGCAATTTTTAGCTAAGTTCCCATCTTGTCCACACTTATAACAATTCATGGGTCTTCTATCTTGATAGCCACCTCCTTGGTTATCTCTTCCTTGATATCCATTATATCCTTGGTATCCTCTTCCTCCTTGATAATTGTCATATCCTCCCGATATCCTCTGCGTAACCTCCTTTGTAGGCTCCTCGTAACCTCCTCTATAACCTCCATGGTATCCTCCATCATTGTATCCTTGATAATTAGGATTGTAGTTATTCCCTTGATAGCCGCCTCCAAATTGAGGTTGTCCACCTTGCTGATTTAGATATTAAGGACCAATGATTTCTGGTTGGGAAGGTGGTGGGTTAAGTGTGGGTGTTGGTTGTTGTTGAGGAGGGGGTTTGGTGTTGTGTTATGTCATGCTGTCATGGCCCTGTGGGTATTGTATTCCTTTAAGTCTTCTAGTGCCTCTACGGAAGGGCATGTATGGTGATAATGGTTATAAGAACCACAAGTTGTGTAGTACATTAACTGGTTAGTGGGTGGAGCTACCTCTAATAAAGGAAAAACATCCTGAGTGTGTTGGTCCCATAATCTAAAAATTCCGCACCATGTTCTTTCTCTTGAGGTGTTGGAAGAGGATTTTTGTGATGAATGATGTCTAACAACTGCAACTCACTTTGCTTTTTCTAGGTAAGGGCGGAAAACTTAGTGTAACCTTCTACAAAAATAATACGGACCAAATCTTAGGCCTTATGCTATTTCTTGGAGGTGAATTGTTCTTAAGGTCTTCATTCCTCTAAATTTCTTGTTGGAGTTTCAACTTTCTAGCTCTAATTGCACTCTTTCCAATTTTGTTTTTAGTGAGGTTTCTCCTTCTCTACGCCATGGTTGGTCCTCTATTCTAATAGCCATTTCTATAGTTACTAAGAGTATATTAAAGGGTTATTCATCTAAGGTTTATATGATATAGTGGAGGAGCCACAAGTGAACCATTCGATATGATGCTTTTCTGTAAGGGGCTCTTCTAATTTCCTTGTTACGGTTTTGAATATGTAACTAAACTCCTTGGATCAGATATCATATTCTATTTTAACCATTTCTCTCATCTTACTCACCCCTTCTAATGGTGCTTCAGGAAAATGGAATTTTGTCCTGAATTCTTTTCAATGGTATCCCAATCCTTAGTTCCTTGGGCATTTGTCTTCATATACCATCGTAGTGCATCATCTCTCAGAGTGCCTATAAAGTCATGTAATTTTGTGTTGTTGTCTATGATGTTGTTACTCTTCCAAAGTATGAATCCAATAGAAATAAATGTTCTACCACATCACTGATATCTTTGTCAAACACTGGTAATTTAATCTCAGTGTGATTTTTTCACTAGTTGAGTATGTACTTGAGGTTGGCTAGTTATTTGTTGCTTTACTGGTTTCACCTTCTTTGATTGATTATGAATCTTTGTCAAGTTACTCTTTCTTCCTTTGTCTCTTGCTAATTCAATGTCAAAATACAACTCTCCTAATAATTCTCTGAATTCTCTTACAATTTCCTATCTCTTCTGACTCTCTTTTTGCAATTAATGATATATTTCTTCCAAGCTTTCTCATTTTCTATCTTTCAAATTGGTGTTTCAAGAGGCACTTGGAATGGAGATCAATCTGGGGGTCATCTCCTTTGGGATCGTGTTGTGGTTGGGGACGTAACCTTAGTTGGAAAATTTTCATTATTCTCTTCTTCTAGGAATTTTTTTTTATTAGATAGGGTAAAAAGCAGGGATAGGCTCCCAAAGGCCGAGTATAATAAATTAGATCGTGAAAGAAGTAAATTTGAACAAAAGGAAAAGGACCCCCGAGTTAAACAAACTTAACTCCAAAATAGAGAAGGGGTCCAAGAAATAGTGAGAAAAAGAGATCTAAGCCATTAAACAAGAAAAAGATAAATTTCCTTGAAAGTCTGCAGACAGTTCGGAAGAAGTTCCATTAGTTAGCTTTACTCATTTTTTAGGGTTTAACCTCCTGGTATCTTCTTTCATGCTAGAGTCTAAATTCAACTTCATCTGGGTGGTTTACTTGGCATCCTCCTCATTGTCCTCCTTAGACACCTCCTCCTCCTCCTCCTCTTCCTCTTCATCAAAATTGATCCACCTCCTTTTCCACTTCTCTTTTTCCATAGCATCTAGATGAACACCCAAATCTCAAACCAGAGAATCCACTATTTGATATCCCCTTAGATGTTCTTCTAGGACAAGAATATTTTCTTGGTGGCTTTGATACTGTAAATCATGACCTTTCTCACCACCGAGTTAGTCTATTCCAAGACCTCAACCACCGTCTCCAAGTACTGAACTTTTTTCTTCCACATATCAATACCATGCTCTCCTTCCGAGGTAACTTTATCCTTCCCCTTCAACGGACTGACTTCCTTATTTTCCATCCCTTCCACATTCTTCCCCTCACCCATTTGCTTAGAACCCATATTTCCTTCCCTCATCTTGGAAAGACACTCAGCTAGGGTAATATCCTCTTTTCAATTAGGAGCATTTGTTTATCCTAGGCCATATTCCCATTGTGAAACATGAGAAGAACGAGGCCCTCTTGGATGGGAGACTCAACCTTACTCTATAGGAAATCCCTCACCGAGGTGGTCAGAGGCATAAAAATATATAAGGGGATACTGAGCAATTTCTTATGTCTAAACATGTTCAGAAACGACAAGTGATGGGTATATATCTTGCGATACTTACCCTCTAGGGTCAGATACTTTATGATGTACATGCAGACCTCTCTCCACACCCCGTAAATGCAAGAATGCGATACCATCGGTGAAGTAATGGACAATTTATTTTCTGACAAAGAAAGTATTGATTTTGTACTCTCTCTAATTCCTATCCTTGAATATTTTCATACCTTCCATGTCCATGCCAGTAGCATGGGCTATGGCTTCCTCCGACATTTCTATTTCCATGCCATGGATCACCACTTTCCCTTCCTTCCATGCCAGTCCGAACTCCATAATAAGCGAGGGATCATGCCCTTGGAGTCTGGTGATAAAGTTCCTAAAACCCCTAATTCTAAAAAGGTGCCACATAGACTTATCCTCCCACATACGTCCATGGCTAGGCAAGTCGACTCAGTTCTATCACCACCCATATGACCAGATAATACACAACACTTAGAGTTCGCAATGTTTGAAATTAGACTTCTCTTTCTAAGAATAGTTTAAGCTAGACATGTTTTTGTAATATTGGAAAATGAACCCATTATTCTCCCTCGCATTGCTTAAGGTGAAGTGCTTACAACTTTTCATGATTGATAATATCATTAATATGCACAAGTATGACCTCCCTTTTGCCACACCTTGTAATCATTATTTTGAACTCCCTCATTTGCTAATCTTTCTGCACAAGCATTGCCTATGCGGGGATATGAGTAATGATATGGGAATCAAAGTACTTAAGGTGTTCTTTAGTATCATTAATAATATTTCCCAAGACCCAATTATTGTGACTAGTCTTACTGATTACATTTAAAATGAGAAGAGAGTTCCCCTCAATAAGGATATGTTTAGTTCCTTTCTCTTTGCAAAACTAACACCCCGGAGAAGAGCCCGAATTTCAACCACATTGTTGCTCGAGTCCCCAAAGGACCAAAGATAGGTTAAGATCCAGTCCCCATTATGATCCTTGATTATGCCTCCACCACCACCAGTTAAGGTTACCTTTAGAAGCCCCATCAAAATCAAGTTTGACTTTTCCCCTTTCATGTTTGGACCATTTAATTTTAGTGGAGAAATTAACTTGAGGCGAATGAAGGTGAAGCATTTAAGCACCTCCTCTTCTCTATTAGAAGCGGCCTTTTTAGACTTCACCTTAATGATTTTGGAGTTCTCTTTAATTGAGGACATCAGCCCAAGATCGAACTTTCGATATTGGCCTTCGATTTATGAAGATGAGAGCATTTCTTTCCTCCCATAAGTGAAGAAGAAGTGGACCAGAGGGCCATATTCTAGGTAGCCAAAAGAAAGGGATGCCTAAAAGGGAAATCCCATTGTAACCAACATTCTTCAATGGAATTAAGATAGACCCATTGGACCTCAAGAGCTCTAACACCTTGAACAACAACACTTGAACAAAGGGGCATGGGATGAGGAGGTGGTTGACACTTTCCTCCTCTTTTTTGCAAAGGACTTGTCATTGGGGAGAAGCATGCCACGTTTCTTCAAATTTTCGAGAGTGATGATTTTATTCCGAGCGGCTAACCATAGGAAAATGTTAACTTTAGGTAGAAGGTCTTTTACCCAAAGTTTACTCTAGTAATATTTTTGGCGAGAATTATGAAGTTAAGGAGGTAAGAAGATTTAACAAAGAAATTTCCAAAATCCTCTTCCTTCCAAATAATAGAGTCCTCATTTTATTAAGAGAGGAATATACATATTCTTTAACTTCAAGTTGAGGTCATAAAAATTTGACTGTCCCAATGAAGTTGGGAGGGGTAATCAACTTCTCCCAAAAAACAAGATTGTTGGAAAAGCTCTAATAGTCCCTAACCCAAACTTTACCATTGTCTTCAAAGAACTGCACTACGGTTCTCCCATGCAATCTTCCTCCACTAGAGATTTATCGAGATCTAACAGTCCCTCCAAAAGTAAATTCTATTGCCTTTCGCAATGTTCCATTAAATAACCGTACTTAGGATCTCCTAAGAGAAAAAAATTCCAAAAAATCATCCCTTAGGGATATTGTCTGTCGCAAATAGAAAGTATCTATTCTTCCAATATTCCTTGAATATTTCTTTTTGATGATATCTATCCATAGGCCCTCTTCCTTTATCACTCTGCAACCAGCTTTAGCCACAAGAGCTTCATTCACGAGTCTCATATTATTTAATTCAATCCCTCCACAATCCTTAGGATTGGTCACTTTTTCTGGGCCACAAGAGGAAATTTGAACTTCTCCTCAACCCGAACCACAATAACCTTTTTGAATTTTTTCAAGAGCTTCCAAAATCTTACCTAGAAGCTAAAAAAGGGACATGACATAGATTGGAACACCTTAAAGAGAGCTTTGGAGGAGTTGAATTTTTCCACTTGAGATAGGAGAATCCCCTTCCAAGAAGACAACTTATTGGAAACTCTCTCGAGCAGAGTGTTCCAGATGGAATGATTAATTTTTTTGTGAATGAGGGGCATTCCCAAATAGGAGTCCGAAAAATTCTTTATCTTATAGCCAAAAATGCGGGCAGTCTCTCTTGGAAATGCTCTTCCACATTTATGAAGAAAATAACACTTTTGAGGAAGTTGACCAGTTGGCCTAGAGACCTCATCATACTCATTCAAAACCTCTTTGAAGATATAGGATTCTTGTATAGATGCCTTCCCCATTAAAAAATTGTCATCCACGAATTGGTTGAGGTAGCTAGGTTAAAGACCATTAGAAATTTTGAGACCTTGCAAGAGGTTAATTGAAACCGCCTGATTGCAGAGTTTGCTTAAATTTTCCACGAGAATCATATAAAGGAAGGGAGAGAGGCATGCCTGCCTCGATACCTTTACCATCTTGAAAGAATCCTCAGTTTACCATTGATCATAACAAAGAAATTGTGAAGAAATGCAGACCATTACCATGTTGATGAAAAAGACATCAAACCCTAATTTGTACACTGAATGGCACGGAGAAGGGCCTACTGAAAATATGTCATATGCTTTGTGCATATCCGTCTTGAAAAACATGGTGGATCTTCTTGGAATTTGGATAGAGTGAATGTCTTCTTGGATGAACACAATGTTGTC
Organism: Taxus wallichiana var. yunnanensis; assembly: GCA_018340775.1. Taxonomy (NCBI): domain Eukaryota; kingdom Viridiplantae; phylum Streptophyta; class Pinopsida; order Cupressales; family Taxaceae; genus Taxus; species Taxus wallichiana. The sequence continues at coordinate 634,622,709 of CM031236.1, read as the reverse complement.
GAGAAAATAAAAGAATTTGCAAACATACAAGAGTTCAGTCCATTATGTCCTCAACCTCTGAATGTCAGTTTACCATTCAGATTAGGTAAGAAGATTTAAAACATACCTTGGATCAATGGAATTGATCCAAGGATTTGTTAATAAAAAGATGTTTGCAAACTTCATTTCCGATTACAACTTATCTATCAGAAGCAAAAATGGATTCTTTGCAAGCAATATCATTTCATCCCAATGAATCCAAGAGCAGAAATGACTCATCCATGGAAAGCATGATTTCCAAAAATCAAAGGAACACTCCTTATCCAGAAAAATCACATGTCAACACTTGCAATGCAAAAGAGGAAAGATAACAGTTTGTCAAAGATGTTACATGCTTCCCTCCTAAAAGAATCATCGTCCCGATGATTATCTCCTTAAAACAATTTACATCAAGGACAATCATTTTTATTAACTTTCTTTTCATATGTTCAAAACATAACAGAATTTTAAAATTCCCAAAACAATCAACATTTACTTAGTTGTTTATTTTAAACAATGAAATATCTGCCCAAAACTGGTAGGTTTATTGTCATAAAAGAATTAAATCACAAATTATATCAGTCAATGAGAATAATCAATTTTCAAATAAGTATGGAAAAACAGTTTTGATATCTTCGGATTTTCCTATGTTGCACTTTCTTCATTAAAGCTGGTCTCACTTTGGACCTTACATTGACTTATTTCATGATTTCTTAAGTGCAATTTGGTGAGTTTCCAAAGCACTTGCAAGGGTTTAACCAAGATTATTCCTAGGTCTTGGACTACAAGGAATTCAATTTAACACATGTGATAAATTTGAAATGTATTTCTCAAGAAAAGAAATATGGAAAACATCATGCATTTGTGACAAAGTAGGAGGTAATGCTAAATGATAAGCTACGAGTTAATTATTTCAACTATTTCAAAAGGTCCCACAAAATGAGGTGTAACTTGGCAACCCTTCCAAAAGTTATAAAACTCTTTTTCCGTTTAACCCAAAGAAATACCTTCTCACCGAGTTCAAATTTCCTATCAAATTTCGATTTAACTCTTTCACCTATCAACTACTTCTTTCAAGCGTTCACGAATTATTTTAACTTGTTCCATTTCCGTAAGGATTTCAGGTCCAATTACCTATCTATCCTCAATGTTGTCCTAACTAACAGGGGTTCTGCATTTTCTTCTGTATAATGCTTGAAATGTGTCATCTTAAGAGAAGCATGATATGTATTATTGTATGCAAATTCAACTAATGGAAGGTACTCTTCCCACTTATACTATTGATCCATACAATACATCCATAACATATCCTCTAAAACTTGATTAACTCTTTCAATCTGTCCATCTGTTTCCGGATGATATGCAGAACTGAAATTTAACTTAGTTCCTAGAGCTGCATTAAGGGTTTGCCAAAACCTTGAAGTCATTCTAGGATCTCTATCAGATATGATTAATTCAAGTACTCCATGTAATATGAAAATCTCATGTACAAACCTTTTTCCAAAATAGGAGAATCATCCTTAAGATTACCAGCAATAAAGTGAGCTACTTTTGTTAGTTTATCCACAACAACCAAAATAACATCATGTTTATTTCTTGACATAGGCAACCCTTGTACAAAATCCATGCTTATTACTTGTCATTTGTACTGCGGTATGATGTGATGATACAATAAAGTGGTTGGATGCATATGTTCATCTTTAACACATTGACATTCAAAGCAATGTGTCACTGATATCAATAACGTCATTTTTCATCCTTTTCCGAAATATTGTTGTTTTATATCGTGAAACATCTTTGTAATACTAGGGTGTCTAGAGAAAGGTGAAATGTGAAATTCGCTAACAATTTCTTTCTTAAATCATTTAGCGAAGGTATGTAGACTCGTTTTCAAATCGTAAGATTCTTTCGTTGTCAAAGTTAAAACATTTATATCTCACATCATTTGGTTCTGCAATAAGTGCTATTTTTACTTGTTGAAAATAAGAATCAAATTCCATAATAATTTTTACTTCATCCTTAAACTGAGTTCTTAATGTTATAAGAGCATAAATGTGCTTCCTACGACTTAGAGTCTTTAATGTAATTTATGTCAAAATCATATTGAGACAAAAACTCTAACCATCTTCATTGTCTTACATTCAGATTTGGTTAAGTGAAAATATACTTCAGCCCAAGATGATCAATTTTTAATTCAAAAGGTTTACCAGTAGGTAATGCCTCCAAACTTCAAGAGCATGAACAATTACAGCAAACTCTAAATCATGTGGAGCATAAATCAACTCATGTAACTTTAGTTTTCTACTTTCCTAAGTTATGACATGATCATTTTGTAACAAAATACCTCTAAGACCTTCCACTGGATTCATCCAAATTCAATAGTAAAGTCTCCATTTGGGTGCAGTACAACTAAAATAGGTGTTGAAGTTAACTTGATCCTTAAAATTTCTGAATGCAGATTCACATTTCTTATTCCAAACAAAATTCTTATTCTTTTTATGTAATGAGTTTATTAGTGCAAGTGACTTTGAAAAATCTTTTACAAATTTTCTATAGTAACAGTAAGACCCATGAAGTTTCTAACTTCATGTACATTATTGGTGTTGGCCACTCGAGTTATAGCTACTGATTTTAGAAGGATCTATAGCAATTCCAATGTTACTTATAACATGACCCGAATAGTGCACTTTTGTGTCATAGAAAGAACATTTAGATAGCTTACTATATAACTGTCTCTTTCTCAAAATTTCCAAAACTATCTTCAAATGTTCATGGTGTTCCTCAATACTTTTAGAATATATGAGAATGTCATCCAAGAATACAAGCACAAATTTGTCCAAGTATTCTTGATAAATATTGTTCATTAAATTAATAAAAGTTGCAAGTGCATTTGTTAATCCAAAGGGTAAAACGGTGAACTCATAATGTCCATACCTTGTTCTAAAATTTGTTTTATGAATGTCCTCATCCTTAATCCGTAATTGATGATATCTAGATCAAAGATCTATCTTAGAATATACTAATGTTTCACGTATCGATCAAATAGATCATCAATTCTAGGGAGGGGATATCTATTCTTGAATGTTGTTTTGTTTAACATTGCGTAATCAATGCACAATCTAAGTGTTCCACCCTTCTTTTCACAAAAATTACTTGGTGCTCCCAAGGTGAAACACTTGGTCTAATCAAACCCTTAGAAAAAAGTTCTTGCAACTGTGCCTTAAGCTCTACCAATTCAATAGTAGTCATTCGGTATGGTGCCTTAGAAATAGGCTCGGTTCTAGGCTTGATTTCAATTATGAAATCAAATTCTCTTTTGGGTGGAAGACCTGGTAACTCTTGGAAACACATCACTGTAGTTTCATAACAACGGATATCGTTCCAAGAAATTGTTGTTTTCTTCAAGAGATTCTCGAAATTTTTCTTGTATATAAGGTGCTGACCTTTATTTTGGCCTTTTAAGTTGCATAGTGACAGTTTCATAGCGAAATCTCACGTTTCACACCCTGAATCTTTGTTGTTTTTTACAGGTCATCTAAACAACTAATATGTTTTTCAAAACCATCCACTTTTACTTTATGCTCAGCTAACCAATTAACACTTATGATTACATCATAAGACCTCAAAGGTGTAACATAAAAATCAACTTCGGTGGAAAAATTAGGTAAGTCAAGGAGTACCCCAACAAGACACATACTAATTGTATGAACAATATTGTTTTCATAATGTACAATCCATGTTTTATCCATTTTTCTATTTTTTCTTTTAGTTTTGATGGTAATTTACTAGAAATAAAACATTTTGTAGCTCTGTATCAAAAAGAATAGTTCTGGGTATGCCAAATAACTTACCCTAACTTCCTATGGGCGTGACTTGTTTTTCAGCCCATTTGTCAACTCTTTGCAGCGTGTATCTTGTGCTTCGATTACAATCATCCTTTTTCAAAGGAAATTGGTTTGTGTAATGATCCTTGCCACAAAAATCTCCCACAGGTCCCTTTTTAGGCTCAGATTTATTTTCAGCCTTAAAGTTGTCATTCTAACCTCCATAGGACTTACATGCATTATTATTATTCTTGACAAAGTTGTTTCTGGATTTCAAATTGACTTATTTATTCTGTTTTCTTATTATTATTAATTGAAAACTTAATTTTCATACCAAACTTCTTCCATAGTCCTTTCTTAGGTGCAAAAGATGATGAAGAGGAGTTGGGAACTTTCTTCCTCACTTCCTCCTTATGAGTAGAAATTGCCTTTAATTTGTATTCCTGCCTTATGGATTTTTCAACAACCCCTTCCATAGTGGTTGGGTTGTGAACATCTACCTCTCCTCCTATAATAGGATTCAATCCCATGATGAATTTCCATATCCTAAACTTCTCGTCGGCTTTATCTTTGAGGTACATACTTAAGGAGTTTAGTAAACCGCTCTCAATACTCGATTCACAATTAGCTTTCCTTGTGCTAAGTTCGAAATTTAGTCATTTTATGATCAATATTCAAGTCGACCTTATAAGCTGTCCCACCATGAAGATGTTTCATGGGAAAGTGATATGCTCCCCATATTGCCTTTGTTTCTTCCGAGAAGTTCCTTATTACAAAGTATTTCTCTATTTCACCGAGTCGATTCTCGGCTTCATCTCTTAATGTGGTGCCATCAAATTTAGGTGGACTTATCCTTTTTATATCATTAGTGAGTTTAGTTTTCAGCCTAGCCTTTTTGTTTTCCGGTGATCAGGAATGTTCACATTGTTATTATCAGCACCCAAATTGGTGTTGTCCTCGGGAGGTGGCTGATTATTATTACCATCATCTTCTTCCTTGTCATTTCCCATTACTTGTTGTTCAAGTACATCGAATGACATCTTGTGTCCAATAGGACAGAAAGGATCTCATCGAGTTTTGGGTAGTTACTACTATTTCTTGGTGAAGGATTATTTGTAACATTTTCTCTTGTTCTAACCATTTTTACATTAACAAGAAAATTTAAGTTTTATCAGATTATGGACATAAGAGGTCCAAGAGCTACAACCTTCAGCTCTAATACCAAGATGTAACATTCCCATTTTAAGACTTTAGAAACAAGGGAATTTTTTTTTACACAATGTTCTCTATTCTAAATAAAACATAATTTAGAACACACATTCCATGCCAATCAATCTCATAACAGATAACCATATGTAGCTATAAATGACTTGGTGAATTACCAATCTCTCATTGCATGACTTGGTCTCTAACCAATCTCTCATGTTTGTCTTTAAGTATTGAATACTTTTATGTATACTACGTATACTTGGTTTTCTTACCCTAATCTGGGTACTGAGTGACCTATTTAAAGAACCTATCTGAATATTTGTTACCAATATTCATTTGAAATCACATTCCTTAAACTAGGTGACATCAGACAATGTAACCAGCAGTTTGCAATACTTTGGCCAAATATTTCCAACATACTGTTCATGTTACTATTCCTAGATGACATATTCATCAAATCGGAATACGTCCTTCACCTCACTCTTCTATTATCTAGAATGGTCTTTCTTCGACTTACGTCGATCCACTTACCCAAGGTTTGACCCTAAACCAGTCGTGACATAATTTTTATAGGGAGACACTCATGATGACTTAAGGTATATGGGCATACTCAATTGACTTAAGTCGATCGAATGTGCCTAGGTACCTTGAGTCATAGAAAATTACTTCCTATTTCAATTCATATGTGTGTAGATCAAGATGAACTAATGTGGAAGGGTGTTAACATGTCAACTGCAACATTGTATCCTCATGAAGACCTTAGTCTTTAGAAAGGTACAGTTCTGCAGTTGGCGTGTGCCAACATTTGAGAACTACTTCATCACGATGTACATACCCCTAGGAGGTCATTAACTTATAATTAATTTTGGATTAAGATTTAAATTACAACAACCTTGCCAAACCCTAAATCCAACACCCCTTAAGTTCTTCATCCATATTTGATTTAATTAATATTAAAGAACTTCATTAACTCATGATTGCTTTTATGTTTGTTAACTTTGACTTGTCGAGAAGTTATCCAAAAATAGAACAACATACATCATAAGGTTAAATTAATGTAACTCAATTGTTCAAATAAGGTGTAGCAACCACACAAGTTCAACTAGAGCAGACTTCATAGAAAATGAAGTCTGAATGATTAACGATCATAAACACCATTCTTTTACTTTACATTCTTTTGAGAGAGGAAGAGTCTTCCTCTCTACATGGTTATGTGTTAGGGTTTATCATACCCTTTATATATTTTGCACTTTCTATAGTTTAATTGTATATTCAATATACATCCCATTATCATAATATATTATTTAGATAAAGAATGTCATCTTATGCAACTTAATAAGTTGCTTTCAATTAAGAGAGAGATTGAACTATTTCTCTTCATCCAACTTATCAAATGACAACAAAAATAAGAATACAAACAGATATGCAAAATATCAACAAGATAGTATTCCAACTTCCTTCATAAAATGTACAAGAGAAATTACACAACAATTCAAAGTAAACCTCCAACCTTTTCAATTCATCATGATAAAATACACAATTTACAAGACTATGCATCTCAGACAAACTGCATGTCAATCAATACTAAGATCATTAAAGAATACAACTTTTCTTTTTCAATACATCTCAAGAATGAATCAGAGTTTTCTATAAAAGAGACAAACTTTAAATCAGTCGATACATCATAAATGTTATTGCTTTCTTTTATCACTTACGAAGTCCATCTGCAAAAATTGCTAGACGTGTTAGTTCATCAATCGAGCATGATAAACACTAAGCATTAAAATGAAGTGCATTCCACTAATTGTTCCATTAAAACAACTCTGCTTTAATGAAACAATTAATGTAATCATTCAAATAAAACATAAGTAATAACAACCATAAAAGAAGCACAATTAACAATCTGAATTCACTTTTAAGAAAAGATCATAATATAATCAGCAAACTACTGCCTTATATCAGATAAGTATTGTCCCAAACAATTACTTATTTATATCAAATAACAACTCCTAACATTAAATTATTTCATAATTCTTTCTGAATTTGAAATATAAATTTAACTTCAATATATAAAAAAAAGAGTTACTTTCAGAATCAAAGACCTTCTTGTCATCTTTACCAAGTTTCCAGAAAACATGTAAAGACAAGTTCATTTCAGCATCGTTACGTTTTTAAGATGAATCAACTAACAACTTAAATAAATAAGAGATTCACAATTCAAATGTGTAGCCTAATTCTCGGTCAAATAAATATAACCTAGGTTCTTAGATTAGGCCTCTTATTAACAATAGAAAAGTATTTCCAGCAACAATGTTTCATTTCAATTAACTGAAACAATTATTATTTCCTTAAATATAATTTAAGTAGAGAAGTAATTAGTAACAACTACTAATCAATTACTTAATAAAAGTAATACAAATGATTCAATTAAACCTATGATAGGTTTTATATAAAGAAAGGAGAACGAGCTAAAGAGTAAACAATTTACAATTTCCTTTATCATTCGGTTAAACCAAATTCTCATATGCATCTTTAGAAAAGAAGAGTCAACATCCTACCCATCAAAACAATTATTAACTTACTTGCAACCTTAATGAATCTTTCTATATCATTGAATATTTTAGTCATTGATTGAAACCATTTGTTCCATCAAAATAAAGTAAGACTATAAAAAGATCACCCCTTAATCATGACCAAACAGAGAAGGAAGAAATCATCTGTTGAGTGCACAAAGAAGAGTCCATCTGAAAACAATTTCATAACGATGCATGACTCAGCCATTGAAAAATAGTCAGTCAAGAAATGGTTAAGTTTTCCTTTCTACAGGACAAGCTCAGCTGAACACGTCATGAATCGACAAGACATTTGATTCCACACAAATAAACAGAGATCAATAAAGCTTATAAACCGGAATGGTTTGGTTGGTTCCATATACAAAAGTAACAGTCCAAAAGTTGATTATACATTCAACAATTCCCATGAACGCATTGATAGATCAACTCATAACATGTTAGTTAACAAACTACAAGGAAGTTTCCAACTCTGGCGAGTAAGTTTTCATCACCTCACCCAAGCCCAAAAAGGACAAAAAAATCAAACTTAAGAAAGTCGAATAGACCTAAGAAGATAATCACCATAACAACTTGGAGAAGGCCGACTACCAGAGTATTTCAAACATCAAACAGTAACTTCAACCAAAGACAACCATCTCATCTTCCATATTTCAATAAACCAAGTAATCACCTTACAGAGTTTTGGAGAAGAGAATTCTAGTAACAAACAACCAAAGTATAAGACAACTTTCATTCTTATCTCCTCACGAGCTCAACTGTAACAGTAATTCCAAATAACAAAACTTACCCAACTCCCATCGAATTATGATTCGAAGCAGTGGAGATTTAAACAGTATAAAATAAGAACAAGATATTTCTTCAAAGATCTTATACAAGTTGAAGTACAAAACACAAACAATTCCATAAACCTCAAACACCCATTAACCCTTTTGCTCATGAGTTCAATTTCTTACTGAAGGGCATAGTATACAAATACAGTCCTGAGAAAGAAGTATTAAAACTTCACAAAACAAGATACAGTTTAGAAGGGTATTCTTCTACCTTTCAAAAACAATCCAAGACAATCAGTTTGAATAACATAGGTTTACCCAGTTCAGCTGGAAACAAGATATCCATTCCACATTATCACGCCAGTTCGTGTTCTTGCAATGCGTTAAATATATACCCATATAGACTGCAAAAAGAGTATTAAAACTTTTAAAAACTCAAGGATGTATCAGAGAAAAGTATCCATTTACATTCTACTTTCAAAAGAGACTTCCAGTTCGAAGCTCAAAACAAAATAACTTACTCAAACTCTTTTTCGAGCAGGCAGTCAGAATACATATTTCAATCAAAACACAAAAGCCTCAACAGTTCTAAATGCATTACATCATTTAACTCACTCAGAGAGAACACCCAAGAACAACATTATCATGCAAGGGTTTCATAACCAAAAAGCACAAAGATTCTTTCAACAAGAAAGCAAATAACTAGAACAAAAATAGAAACCCAATTATCTCATGAGAGCAGAATTGTTTTAATGAAATTTTTGAGAAAAAAAAGAGATCTTAATGGATAGAGCCTATCATGCCTGATAGTGCTTTTGCCGATTCGAATAAGACTTCTAGCCGAGCTTCCAACACTTCTTCTTTTCCAAGAAAGATCAACAACCAAAAATCTCTTTCCCCAATGCCTCATATACTTCCTTGAATCAAAAATAGATCAAGGAACTCAAAAATAGCTTCAAATTGAAAATAGAACTACTAGTTCGAAGAACCAGATAGCTCCATGTAAGAAAAATCGGAGAGCATGAATGACCAAACAACCTCTAAAAAATCCGCCCGCATGGTTTCCTAGGCGGTTTGCTTACCAAAAATGAGGCTCATTAATGCCATTAACTCTCAAATTCCCGCCTATCTCTCTTCGCCACTGCCATCCAAAATTGGCGAGACCCAATTCAACTTCTGCATGCATCACTAAACCTTAGTGATGTCTCCATGTAGACTTCCACCAAATTTCATGCTTCTGCCTAAACTGGCAGTACATTGTCCAATTAATTCAAAAATCAAATCACATTAATAGCTTAGGAACCGTCGCCAAGCTTACCACTTGCCATATGACCCTTAGGTCCCCTTTCCACATTTCATTAGTTTAGGATAGATTCCATTAGCTTAGGATATGACCATAGGATAGTTTAGAAGTATTTACCTTAGGTTATAAACATTACTAGAGGTAAATTTCCCTCTTAGGTTAGGTCATAGCTCATAGCCATTTAGTATTAGATATCAGGTTAGAAATAAGCCTAGCATCACCTTAGGTTATTCCCCACATCCCAATTTAGAACATGCAACCTAGGTTAGGATGCTATCCCGAATGAAATAGGCATAGATAAAAGATAGGTACATTTACCTTAGTTTAGAATCCCGTTAGGATAGATCTCATAGGCCTAGGACTTAGTTTTTATTTTCCTCCATAGTCTTGAAGCAGGCCTCATACCACTTGACGACATTAGCGTCCTAAAGAGATCAATCAAGAAGATCCAAGCACATAACATACAATGGAATGCAGGCACGATCTTACAAGAAAATAAAAGAATTTGTAAACATACAAGAGTTCAGTCCATTATGTCCTCCAACCTCTGAATGTCAGTTTACCATTCAGATCAGGTAAGAAGATTTAAAACATACCTTGGATCAATGGAATTGATCCAAGGATTTGTTAATAAAAAGAGATAAGTTTGCAAACTTCATTTCCAAATTACAACTTATCTATCAGAAGCAAAATGGATTCTTTGCAAGCAATATCATTTCAGCCCAATGAATCCAAGAGTAGAAATGACTCATCCATGGCAAGCATGATTTCCAAAATCAAAGGAACACTCCTTATCTAGAAAAATCACATGTCAACGCTTGCAATGCAAAAGAGGAAAGATAACAATTTGTCAAAGATGTTACGGTCCTTGTTAGCTTTGTATAAAGGGAACCTATCATATATCCATGTGGGCATTAATATAACGGGTCCCACGACCCTCGACCTATGTGCGACCTATAGAGATCGTAAACCAATTAGACCCATATAGTAGTGCCCTAATTGAATAAAACACCTTGATCAATAACACATCTAAATATTGTAATCAAGAATAATGGTATGTCTCCATATGACTTGTGACACACTATCTCGTGCCACAATGATCCCCATCACCTTTCGGATGTCCATAATCCCTACGGACTGCACTATCCGAGACAGACACATAACATGCTCTCATCATATGTGTCGCTCTCAATAACCCATATGGATAAAAATATCCAGTCTACAGATTCGAGATAAAATTAAAATACATGAGGGTACCTCTAATGGCTAACCCCATAATCCTATGTACATCCTCCAAAGTCAAAGCCATCTCCATGGTATGTTGTCCCATCCAAAGACACAAAAGGTGTTGGATCTAGTCTCCCATGTGGCTTAAAAAAATTATAGCAAACCCAAATCAATGGTATCCCGGGCATCAACATGTTGCCCCTAAATTCCCAAACCCTATAAGTGGGTCATGTCTACCTAACTCATTCCAAAATCATACTACCGAACTAGGATACATCCAAACTCCACCATAGGTGACTCAATACCTCGTCCACTAGAATGAGAAAAATTCACTCATGTCAAAACCATGCTTATTCAAGCTTCCATATTCACCAAACATAAGTAATGTACCATAACACCATAATACCAATTTTCACATTTACATTAACTTGTCGAATTATTTCATTTAATGAGCCTACTAGCTCATTTCCTTCTCAAAACATTTCTTTCCAACAACTTTGATTTTACCTTTAGGTCTCATGACCCATTAAGATGATCTCAAATATGGAATGTGACCCCTCTATGGAATTTCTAGGACCTTTATAACACTTATATGCATGTTATAATTCATTAAACATCTTCGTGGTCAAACCACATCAACTTTACCATTTGATAAAACAAGTTGCCTAAAACCCGCTTTTACAAATTCAACTAGTTTGTACATTTTTGGCACTTTCAAGATCTATAAATTCATTCAATAGATGCCACATACACCCCTCTTCACTTTCTAGGTGGTATCATAGATCAAATCATCCATTTTATTCTCAAATAAACTTAATCTTTCAACAAAAGAAGTCATGTCCACGAAAAGCAAGAAGCCTTCTTTCTCACAACTTGACTTGCAAAACATAGCAAATAAACTCATCATGAGACAAAAATTACACCATTGGAAATCTATCCAAATCCTATTTCTAGAAAATATTGTAAATCCTTCCACAACCACTACCATACCTTTTATCTAGGGTTTCAAACACATAATTTTCTATCATATCACTTTTTTAGCTAGGGTTTCAAACACATAATTGTTTTTACCTTATTAACATTCATTCATAAAAACCTAACAATGAAATGACCTTATTATTTTTTAAACCTTCATAATTGGTATAAGAAGCTATGTTAAAGATCTCATGTCCCCATGCAAAGTATACAATCCACAATGAGCATCGAATGTCTATTTTTGCTTTAAAAACACACTGAAACTTTATCAATTTTTCTAAAACTTGCATATCTTGTAATTCCCATCTTAGAATGACATGAAACTTGTCATGAAGCATCATGAAAACATCATGTACCTATCCATATTCACCACATAGATCAAATATGTATAAAAATCTCCACCATATTGACTTACCTATGCCAAATTGTTTGTTTCTCACCTGCTTGCTTCCCAAGGATATGATAAGTGCATCATACCACTGAATAATGACCTAAAACTCACCAAAACCCTCGGGTAAACTGCCACCATGCTACTACCATGTTGAACCATGAATGATTTGGTCAAAATATCATACCTCTACCTCATTTTGGATGTTCCAAGGCTAGAGACAAGCATTGAATGACTTGACTCAACCATATAACCTCGACCTGACCATGCTGACCTCATCAGACCCATAGACACCTAAAAACCTCATGGACCATGTATGACCTTATGACATTGACCAATCATCTCAATAAGAATCATACCATGACTATACAAACTAGAACCATGTCGGGACACCATGACATGACTCACCAATCAACCTTATTGTTTGACTTCAAAATAACACCTCATGAAGACACATACCACACCATAACACCCTTTACCATCAATAGAGTTTACATAAATGAAAACATAAACACACAATGGCCAACAATCTCCCCCTTTGTCATTGATGGCAACCATCTTCAAGAACATTGATAGCAACCAACATACTTACATGACTCATTTCCATGTTTCGATGGTTCTATCACCCCTTGACATCTATGAAAAAGGATAAAATGATGACACAATATGGAGAATTATAACATAAGACAACAAAAATAACAACAAACACAACTTACTTGACTCAAAATCTCCTGTAAGACTGAAATCTCTCTTCTTTTACTCCAAAAACAACATAGGAAGATATTATGGACATGATAAGAGCTTTCAAAATAGCTCCTGTTAGTTGATACATTCACCCCTCTTCACTTTCTAGGTGGTATCAAACATCAAATCATCCATTTTATTCTCAAATCAAATTAATGTTTGAACAAAAGAAGTCATGTCCTTACAACAATAAACCTTCTTTCTCACAACATTACTTGGAAACCACAACAAATCAACTCATCATGAGACAAAACTTATATCATTGGAAATATATCTAAATCATATTTTTAAGAAATATTGTAAATCTTTCCAAATCCAACTGAAAGGCCTTCAACAAAGATGATCTCTATAAACTACCTAAAACTACCCAAAATTGCTCGAAAACCACCCTTTGACCAATCAACAAAATGAGGCATACTTGACCATTTAACTGCATCACCATGACCTATAAACATCATGGACATTAAAATAAACTCACATACCATAATGATCATTTAGTTTGCATGACTCCATTGGACAACCTTGTCCCAAATTAATCTTCTTCATAAATAGGCCTATTTTAGTGGGGTCCACTCATCACCACAACCACTACCATACCTTTATGGAAACTTGGAGAAGTCCTATCTTAGGAACATTTTCTATCATATCACTTTTTAGCTAGGGTTTCAAACACATAATTTTTTTACCTTATTAACATTCGTTCATAAAAACCGACAATGAAATGACCTCATTATTTTTTAAACCTTCATAATCGGCCTAGAAGCTATGTCAAAGATCTCATCTCCCCATGCAAAGCATACAATCCACAACGAGCATCGAATATCTATTTTTGCCTTAAAAACACATTTAAACATTATCAATTTTTCTAAAACTTGCATATATTTTAATTCCCATGTTAGAATGACATGAAACTTGTCATGAAGCATCATGACAACATCATGTACCGCCATATTTACCACATAGATCAAATATGTTTTTCACTGCTTACTTCCCAAGGATCTCGATAAATGCATCATACCTTTGAATAATGACCTAAAACTCACCAAAATCCTAAGGTACACTACCACCATGCTACTACCATTTGCACCATGACCGATTTGGTCAAAATATCATACCTCTACCTCATCATGCATGTTCTAGGGCTAGAAACAAGCATCGAATGATTTGACTCAACCATATAAGCTCTTGACCGACCATGCTAACCTCATACTGAGACCATAGACACCTAAAAAAACCTCATGGACCATGTATGACCTTATGAAATTAACCATTCATCTCAATAAGACTCATACCATGACTATACAAACTAGAACTATGTCGGACACCGTGACAACTCACCAAATCCTAACACCGCTAATCAACCTTATTGTTTGGCTTCCAAATAACACCTCATGGAGACACATACCAAACCATGACACCCTTTACCATCAATAGAGTTTACATAAATGACAACATAGACACCTGATGACCAACAATTTCTCCCTTTGTCATTGATGACAACCATCTTCAGAAACATTGATGGGAACTAACATGACCAACATACCTACATGAATAATTTCCATGTTTCTAATGGTTCTCTCACCCCTTGACATCTATGAAAAAGGATAAAATGATGAAATAATATGGAAAATGATAACACAAGACAACAAATAATAACAACAAACACAACTTACTTGACTCAAAAGCTCCCCCAAGACTGAAATCTCTCTTCTTTTACTCCAACAACAACATAAGAAGATATTATGGGCATGATAAGAGCTTCAATATAGCTCCTCGTGAGTTGATACATTCACCCCTCTTCACTTTCTAGGTGGTATCAAACATCAAATCATCCATTTTATTCTCCAATCAACTTAATCTTTCAACAAAAGAAGTCATGTCTTGAAAAGCAATAAACCTTCTTTCTCACAACATTACCTAGAAACCACAAAAAATCAACTCATCATGAGACAAAACTTATACAATTCGAAATCTATCTAAATCATATTTCTAGATAATATTGTAAATCCTTCCAAATCTAATTGAAAGGCCTTCAACAAAATGATCTCTGTAAACTACCTAAAAATACCCAAAAATTGCCCTCGAAAACCACCCTTTGACCAATCAACAAAAATGAGGCATATTTTACCATTTAAGCGCATCACTATGACCTACAAACATCATGGACATTACGATAAACTCACATACCATAATGATCATTTAGTTTGCAACTCCATTGGACAACCTTGTCCCAAACCCGAACTTCTTCGAAATAATCCTATTTTAGTGGGGTCCACTCATCACCACAACCACTACCATACCTTTGTGGAAACTTGGAGGAGTCCTATCTTAGGAATATTTTCTATCATATCGCTTTTGAGCTAGGGTTTCAAACACAATTTTTCTTACCTTATTAATATTCGTTCATAAAACTTGACAATGAAATGACCTTGTTATTTTGTTAAACCTTCATAAATGGCCTAAGAAGCTATGCCAAAGATCACATGTCCCCATGCGAAAAATACAATCCACAATGAGCATTAGATGGTCCATTTTTGCTTTAAAAACACACTAAAACTTTCTCAATTTTTCTAAAACTTGCATATCTTGTAATTCCTATGTTATAATGACTGAAACTTATCATGACAACATCATTTACCTATCCATATTCACCACATATATCAAATATGTCTAAAACTCTCTAGCCACATCAACTTACCTATGCCAAATTGTTTGTTTCTCACTGCTTACTTCCTAAGGATCTCATAAATGCACCATACCACTAAATACGACATAAAACTCACCAAACACCTCAGGTACACTTCCACCATGCTACTACCATGCTCCACCATGACATTACCATGCTCCACCATGACATATATGGTCAAAATATCATACCTCTACCTCATTCTACATGTTCCAGGGCTAAAAACAAGTCTTGAATGACCCGACTCAATGATATAACCTCCTAACCTAAGCATGTTGACCTCATACATACCCATAAACACCTAAAACACACTTCATAGACCATTTATGACCTTATGAAATTAAGCAATCATCTCAATAATACTCATACCATGACTATCCAAACTAGAACCATGTCAAGACACCATGACAACTCACCAAATCTTGACACTACCAATCAACCTTATTGTTTGACTTGAGAAATAAAACTTCATGCGAGACACATACCACACCATGACACCCTTTACCATCAATGGAGTTTACATAAATGACAACACAGACACACAATGGCCAACAATCTCCCCCTTTGTCATTGATCGCAACCATCTTCAGAAACATTGATGGCAACCAACGTGACCAACATACCTACATGACTCATTTCCTTGTTTATGATGGTTCTCTCACCCCCTTGACATCTATGAAAAAGGATGCAATGATGATACAAAATGGAAAATGACAACACAAGACAACAAAAACAACTTACTTAACTTAAAAGCTCCCCTAAGGTGAAATCTCTCTTCTTTTACTCCAACAACAACATAAGAAGATATTATGGACCTAATAAGATCTTCAAAATAGCTCCCAGTGAGTTGATACACCTCTTTTTTTCCTTCACTAATTCTTTACATCATTCACAAGACTTGTTTCAACTCAAAAACAAAAGATTTGTCTTGATCCCCAACATGTCAACCATTAGGACTACTTATCCCGAAAAAAATTCTTAGTGCACATTTGAGAAACTTCTCAAGGCTTTGAACTTAACTCAATCATACAAAAACTCCTCAAATTCTCCCCCAGGCTAATACTTCCTATCTCTCATTGAGAATGCAAAAATTGAAGCACTTACCTTTCATACAAGTCATCAAGATGCTCAAAAATTTCAAGACTTGTCCCCTGAAGCTTCCTTTCATTAATTCCACAACATTCATGGGTCCACATTTTCTCCTTAACTTCTTAAACCTATAAATATGTTTCACTCAACCATGTATATATATATGACCTCGAGTTCTAGTGAATGATTCAAATGATACTCCCTTGCCTTGATTTCACCTTACTGGACACATGCACCTTGCTATTTTGCACTTTTTTGAAAGCTCGATCAACTATAGCATCATATTTGTACCTTTGAAATCGTAGTAACTTAGAAAAATCATAGATTCAAGCATAACTCTATCCGTTTATAGTACCAAATCATATCACGGTCATCTTATTATCTTTCCTTTGCACAATTATCATCATGAATACCTCAATCAAGAACAACCCTTAGAACCTTGTTGCTCATTGTTTGATAATGATTCAACCTATAAATCATGTTGAATGGCCTTCAAATCTGTCATAGATTTATCGATCCCTTTCACACACTTTCCATCATGAATCCATATTTACGAGTAGCAAACTAAAATACTTGGACATCACTTAAGGACGTATGAAATCAGACAACTAACATCATTATCTTCTTGAAAGCTTCATACATTTGATAAAACTTGAGAATCGACATACTTGAAGCTTTCTTGACAAATCTTATTTGACACAAGAAATCCTTCCATATTCCTTTGAATATTGATCAACCTCATCAAGTGCAAACTCATACATTGTAAAATATATTGCTTTGTCTATACCTCTAGAAATGCTTCTTAGGCCAAACTATCTCTTCATGAATATTTTTCATATTCATATAGTATGTATCTGCTCATCCCTTTATATGTTGTTATAATTAACCTTCAAACATTGGTTGTGTTTGATCTTTTATGACACACTAAGACTTGGTCTTCTTATCCCCTGCCACCTATAAACACGAGATCAAATATTTTCCACTAAATCACTATCATAACTCATTCTCTGAAAAAACCTAAACTTTTCATAGAATAATACACTCTTCTCAAGAATTATTTTATAAAATGATGACTTTATTATTTCTCAAATTTGCACCACACAGGTCACATATCTCAACATATACAATTCAATCTCAAAAGCTTCGCCGCATCATTCAAGATATGAAGAAAATTTCAAGAAGATATTAGCAACAAATACTTGACTCACCTTGTCATACGCCAACCTTTTCAAGAAACCACATACTTCAAGAGAACCTCCGGACCTATAGATCCTTATTGTGGAAAACATCCTTACATTCGAGAACAAAAGCAAAGACAAATTATACCTCTGTCACAAACCTTAATAGATCATTTGATGCATGCGGCCTTCATATTTTAGGGAAAATTAACAACTGCAGTCCCTTGTTTTAATGTAAACATCTCTCATACAAGCCAATAATCTTATATAACATAGACGAGAGATACTTATAATGCATAGCGCACCATATGCTTCAAGACATGCTCTGATTACTAAAGTTGGGACACAACATATAAGTCTTCTTAGAACTCATTCGACCTATAACTTCATTTCATAGCCATTAGATCCTTCATGTCAAATACATACCTATTCAAGGAGAAAATTTGACTCCTTTGTTCACTAAAACCTCTAACCAACTTGTAGGTATTCATTTACTCCCTAGATCAAGTTATCTTAGGCATAACTTATGAATACATGAGGAAACCTCCCTCATCTTGTAGATCTTCATGAAGGCACTTTGAAGAAATTTCGCAACTAGTATGAACAACCCTTGGTACTTCAAGTATGTCATATTTCAACATATCATGTTCTACCTTGATTCAATTTGACATACTAACACTTAGAATACCACAGAATATTTTCATCAATCTTGATGCGATAAGATTCATACCACAAAAGCGCTGTCGATCCTCAATGTCCACTCACAATTATATGTAACTACTTGACACTTCGTACCATTTTCAACCTTTTCCTCATGAATACAATGCACAATGACAATACTCAATCAAATATCATCCAAGCAGAGATCATGAACTTCAAAAACTTGCATGTGTGAGGATCTTTATTTTAATATATAAAATTTCCCTTTAATACCTTAAGATTCTTTTGTACCATCACTTTGAATTTCATATGAGCTCACATTTCATGCTATCATTCCATATATTCTCTTTAAGACTCTATCTCAATCTTTAGACAACCATGCCTAGTAATGACAAGTCATACATATTATGTACTAGTTTTATTTCACCACAGACCAAGTGTACAATATTTTACTCTTTTATAGGCATTGAGAATATTCTACACATACTTTACACAATACTTTTTGATAAAAAAACAATCAATCGACACAAAATGACATTTTATTTTCATGACAATACACTCATACATGAATGATATGAAATCAGATCTTTCATAGTGCATCTCAAGCTTGAGACCCTTACTTGACATAATGTTGTAATTACTGACCCCTAGGGAACAAAATTATTATTTTTAATAGCCAATCTCATACCTCTTTCATGCTTAAGAGTTGACAGAGATGTTATTTCAAACCCTAAACCACTCTATACACCTTGACTCTAAAGCTGTTCATCTTCAAATGTGGAAACAATCATTAGACTCAAAAACACCCTTGATTGATACACTTTCCATTTTCAATGAGACCTTATAGTAAACCATAGAAAAAAATACAACCTTGAGACCTTATTCTCATATGACTTTATAAAGACCTAATACGAGACTTCATGGGAAGACAAACATTATAGACTAAGTCATCTTGACACAATCCTTGAATACATTGATCTACTTCTAGAACCACAATATTTCATGACAATATCATATTCCTCTAATATTTTACTCGAGACATTGATGACTCGGAGACCTAAAATAATTTTGGATACATGAGGACATCTTCACACACATGTATGCATCGTGATAGTTCTACAAACAACATCAAATACTTCTTGACTAAATGAGAACAAGAACATGTGACAAGAACCTTTAAGGGCATATATATAACTCATAACAACATGACTAATGGGATCAAGCACTTTGAAAAATAACCTTTGGAGAAAAATCCAAATGACACACAATATGTTAACATGATAAAATCGGACACTGCAAGTAACCAAATCTCAAAGATGCATGGGAAGAGTCACTTTCCATACCTTATCACTCTAGAGGTATCCTAGAGACAAAATTGATTAAACATCTCATGCATTAGAGCGAATGGCTGATAGGCACATATGATCTTCTTCAACAAGTGCAAACATGCTTCCTTGACTTGATTTAGGCTTGTTGACTCTATTATCCACCTTGATAGTACTAGCATCCTCCTTTACACACTTTATATATTGCGTGGTAGGTGAGAATAAGTTTTCTTGACCTCCTTGACTTGAGCAACCTCCTTCTTGACCATAGGAGAAGACCTTGCAATGAACCTCTTCTTGTTTTGGAAAAAATTTTCTATATGACATGATTATTGACAATTGAAGCAAACAACACTTCTCTTTCTTCTAGGCTCAAACACACTAATATTCCATCCAAAATACTTGGCCCTATGTGTAGACACCAAATTTGTGTCTTACGACCCCTGTGCCCCACATCTCATTTATGACCTAACCTCATCACCTAAACCTTACACAATTATTTATTAATTACCTTATAATTAATAAATCCACATCATCATACTGCCACCTCATTTCGCCACCTCATCATGACCTAGTCTTAACCTAAATTAACCTAATTAAGACCTATAACTTGGTCCACATCCACACCCATGACTAATTACTCCTCATCCGCACCTAAAAACAACCTCATAATGACTTGACCAAGCCCGCAACTAATCCCTCGGGAGAAAAAAGAGGAAAAGCTGGCTATTTTACTAAAAATAGCCCGCTTTGACTTTGGCCAATCGGTTCAGTTCTACTCAATCATGCCGCCGTCGGTTACGTAACCGCCATCGGTTCCCTGTAAATGACCACTCCCAACCAAAAATAAGTGTGGGATTTTTAGGGGATCCGAAGGAGAAATCATTGGAAGAATCCGGAATTTACTTGGCTGAACAGAGACAAGTGAAAGAAAAGGAAGAAGAGTTTGCAGAGAAGGACATCAAGCCCAAAAACTGCAACTGAGTAACCAGAGCCTTGTGACACTCATCGGAGTATCAGGAGAGGAGATAGCTCATCTTGGGTTGTCAGATCATCCTACTTGAGCCCTGTCTTCGTCATCACAGTCCCAGAACCTGCATTTTCCATCAATAACTAGTAAGTAAGTCTTATACGTTCTTTTAATAACATTTCTTGAATTTCTGAACCACTGCCATCATAAGTCTATTCCTAGATCTACTACCCAGCAACACACTACATCTAACTGTCATTCCTCCACCCTTACATTACCCCCAAGAACACCCCCCGTATTCTCTGAGTCCTTCTCATCACCCCATTACCTAACCCCACTCATTTATCAGCCTTATAAAACAACACAACTACCTTCTGACCAGCCTTCACAAAAGCCCTAAAACATTGCCCCTACTGGATATCGGTTAGAGCCAACCGAGTCAGGTTATAGTGACCAAGCATCGGTCACCTTGATTCTAAACCAAGACCAGCCCTTTCTCTATTGTTCTAATAAGGTAAACAAATTGTAATTGGACAATAGCTTATTTGTTAGAATTTGTGTTAATTCATATTAGCGGGAGGTGACCACCCTTGAAAGGAAGTTTTATATTTCTGGGCCCAGGCGGTTCCCTCATTTATTGTCTAATCAAAATCTGGTGGTCTTGTATTCTTATTTGCAGGTAGTCCTTCCCAGACAAAAAGGAGTTCTTCGCAGTCGATCTGATCTTTCTCTATGGTACGCGCACACCCTCTCGACATTCAACAGGTATTCCTCCTAACCCTAACCTTATCTGTTTCTTAAAGGAATGAAAGGATAGAAGCAACTCTATTCCCAAAAGTTGAAACATTCCGTGTGAAACATTTTGGCACGCCCGGTGGGACCCATTTCGGGTTTCTGTTTCTCTTGCTTGCTTTCATATAGGGAGCATACTTGTTGTTTTCTTCTTCTAAAGATATTCACAAGGTATTTTGTTATTTTGGTAAAAGAACTTGCTTTGCTTTTACATCTTTGCATTAGTGAAAGTCATCTCTTTTGCTTCATCGAATATCATTTTCGATTTGGGTTTAAAACACGTGCATTACATTCTTGCTTGCTGTTTTCAATTCTAGTGAACATAGACTAAGTAACAGGTCGTACACGTGGGGGTGATTTCCATGGTATTGACAGGAAATTAATCTTACTTTCTTTGCACAACACATACCTAGAATCACTTCATAATTAACACAAGACTCAAAACATCCCCCTTCTCATGAGTATTCCTCCGCCTAGATTGAGGTAACCTTATAAGCCAAAACGAACTTGACATTTCCCCTAGGTCTTTTGTTTAGGATTGACATCATTCTGCACGTCTAAAGGCATAAGCCCAAATTGATTAAAATTAACCCTAGGGTTAGTTTGTTAATTTGTTTGTGTATCTTGTTTGTTTTCGGTTCTATTTCTACTGTCATACACTTTGTTTGATTATCACTTAGAACAATTTGATAGATGTACTAAACATTGTTAAAAACTCAAATCAGCGACTTCTTATATTTTCTTATACCGGTCTATTACACGACATCGGTTAAGCGGTAAGCGTCGGCTATAGTCTAACCGACATCGGTTAGCGAGACCGATATCGTTCTTGTCTTTTCTGATTCGACAAACAAGTAACTTACCAATTTCAACATTACGAGGCATTTACATTTCACTGATAGATTGAAACCCTACATGTACTCTTGTCCATGGTTGTTATCACTCAAAAGCAAGCCATCGCCATGGTTTCACATGCTACTCTGTGCCTTTGCTGAATCACCCCCTTCACATTCTATAGGGAATCCTACGGATACAGCGAGGTTCCTAAAATTCTGTAGGAGATAAGGAATTTGCCAAATTTCTGGATGCTAATCCTAGCATTGCTTCAATACTATTTGTCTCATGCCCACTGACCATCGCCCGATGGTGACTCCTTGTTGGCATGCCTATTAGTATAGCTACTCATTTAGCTCCTTCTCACTTTGATAACTCCGCTTTCCTTCGCATCCTTAGTCCCGTCTCCTAACTCGGCAACTTCGAGGGGTTCATACGACCAGATTGGCTTTCCTTTGGTTAATCTTGGGCCAACATGTCATTACTTGCCATTTGCTCCTACCTCGTCTCTCTTGCAGTGACTATGTTCCATTCATGACTTGCTCTCTGCTTTACCTATCCACACGAGCTTTCCTTCTCAAGCTCCGCCCACCTTTTCATTTCCACACACATATCCGGTAACCTCAACGTCTTATATAGGACATCCCTATTCGGTCACCTCAACACATTCATCCTCCATACCTTATCAACATTTAACCCCACCATTGTCAGCGGTGGCCCTTGGTGATTTGCCTCCGTTTACCACAACCACACCATCATCTTATCCAACTACTGATTTAATTAAACAAATGATGGACAAAATGCAAAAATACGGAGGCTTGTTTAGGAAGTCGTAGCGCCTTGACATACGAGCAAGTTTGTGGGAGCCTATCCACCCTTAGTCCCCCTTCATTCATATCCTCCTCAATGGGAATTACCAAAATTTACCCGTTTTAATAGTAAGGAGGACCCTCAACAACACTTGCGATCATTTAGACATGCCTCTTTATCGATTGCTCACGGCGATGCTTTACTACTCCGCACCTTTCCCATGTCCTTATCGGGGACCCCCTTGGAGTGAGTATAGTGCTTTGACCCGACACTCAATCTTCTCTTTTAACTTAAATTAGCCCAATCTTTCTTGGATCATTTCTCCATTAACATTGCAAGAAAGTATCTATCATCGCAAACCTACATGCCATCAAATGATTTGAAGACGAATCTATCGCAGATTTCGTTTGGACGATGGCGGGGCCTTATCGACCAACTTACGTATGCCTTGCCTCGGGCCAAACTTATTGAACTCTTTACGCGGGCTGCTAAGCACATCATCTCTCCTACCCTCCAAATTCAAACTTTAGTACATTTGGCGAGGCCTTTACTATGGCTCGAAAACTAGAGATTCGAGCCTTAGAGGAAGAGAAATTGCGGTTGCTTGTAACAAAACCCGGTTTCGAACCCAAGATTCTACCAACAAACCTAACACCACCAATCCTCACCCATCGACTACTTGAAATCAAAGGAGCCGTGCGTGCGGTGATGGTCAAATCCCAAACCATCATCCCAATACCCGCCAAAACCACCTATAAGTATAAAGCGAGAGCCCATCAACTACACTCCCTTGGGAGAAACATATGGTGTGATATTGGAAAAATTGCTTAAAGCGGGAGCTATTACCTTACCTCTGTTAAACCTCATTCGGGTTTGATTCCACTCGCGCCATACCTTCTTGAGTACAAAGAAAATGACCTGTAACTTCCATAGTGTGAAGGGACACGATCATGAAAACTGCAAGATGTTGAAAAACATAGTGCAGGAAATGGTTGATGCGGGGATATAGCCCTCGATAATCCTAACGCCCCTGCTAACCGAAATTTGAAAATATTCAACAAACCATTCCCGAACCACTCTTCTAACAGTAACCTAAACCAAGATATCTTAGCCGAGGAGAGCGTTCACGAGATCCATGCAGTCTTCGACTCCCAGCCAAAAACCTCTATCGAACAAATTTTGAATCAAGCCTCTTCACTAACGCAGGAACCAGAACCCCCTTCATCACCATCAAGACAAGATGAAATCCTGGCCGTTCCTTTACCCATTAAGGAATTAACCGCCCAGAGTTCCCTTCTCACAAATGAGCCTTCTTACACCACATCCTTGCAAGACTGTGAGCGGATGTTATCTAATTTATCTATTTCCCAAACGTCTCCTTCTACCATTCTGCTTTGTCAAGAGGAAGGCTCGCTTGATTCTTTTGTCATCCTTAGATGAGAAACCTCTTGAACCGACATCACCACATTCTTTAAACATGACGGATCCTCTCAAACACGCCCTCCTACCTATTAGTTCTTCATCGCCTAAATCTTTTTGACCGTAGGTTGACCTCTTAACGCCCATTGATACGGTGCCTCATCTACCCCTATATCACACCCTGATGGACCGGAATCACAACCCACCTTTCTTCCATACAAAAGTTCCTATTCACACGTGAGGGTGTCTTTTCCCGGAAGATAGAGCGAGTCCTATGGGAACGTTTGAGTACGCCATATTCTACTCAAATGTAGATGACCGATACGGATGCCTCTACCATATACCCGAAGTGTTTACAGAAGCTTAAAATGCCTATGTCCTCATCTTCACCCCCCTCATTTCTACCAAATACCTCATCCACTTCTATTAACCTAACCAAATCTTCCCCTATGCTTGGGACCTCACCAATACCCAGTCTAACACACCCACCTAAGCGGCAGTTTATCTAAAAATAAAGCCGTCCATCCCATTAGGAGACAGACTCAATCTCCTCAACCTATGCCTCTATCACAACTAAAACCCTCGTCGTCACACCTACCTTCCATATTGGGACCCCATCCCTCTACCTTGCATCAATATATCATACCTCCTGCGTTTTCTTTAAAGCGACCTCGCCTTACTACGCACCCATACAGAAATCGAGGGTATAGCAACACCATCACCCGCGTATCTGTCCACCTACCGACCTAAACAAATTCCATCATCAAAAGAATTGTTTGCTGCACTCCTATTTCTCGTGGTTTTTTACGATACCACATCATCGTGGCCTCATCATCTAACATTGACTAAACATAGCTTACTGCGCAAAGAAAAGCCACGTTTAGTTAAAACCCATTATCAAAACCCCTTGGCTAAACCACCCGACCATACAAACCAACCATACCCCGTCATTACCACAAACTACCCAGTCAATAGCCTCATTTTCCTCTGACTTTGACCCACTCAAAGGGTCTTACGCCAAAATCCTTGCTATGTTGGTGGAGAATGCGACCATTTCCCTACCCCCACTTAGACCTTATGATCCATCTAAACCTCGACCTATAGGTTATGATGAGTCTAAAATCTGCGCTTACCACCGCACACCCAGGACATGACGTAGAGGGATGCAAAGCGTTGAAAGCCATACTTCGTCAATCACCTCTCTCAGATAAAAAAGTTAAGAAAGACAACTTACGAAGAGAGAGACCTTTAGCTTGATTCCCTCTCTATACCACTGTCCCCGCCTCACCAAGATCTATCATTATTACAGCCCCACCTCTCGAAGACCATGACCTATCCCTACTGTCTTCCTCCTCTCGTATTCACGAGATCAATATGATTAGTGTTGCTACTCGAGGGTAGAAAAATAATGAGAAAGCGAAAGAAAGCACACCTGCGTCCTCTCTTTCTCTGTCCACCATCCCGATCGCACCACCACCTAAAGTGGTTATTCGAGGACCCGCTTACCCCGTCTCTAATGGAGTTGCCCACCGAACCATGATCAAACTTGACTTCACCAATCACTGTAAAAATGACCTTTGTATGATCTCATTCGGACTTCTGAATCTCATCGTGAGCTCTCGTTGAAATCCTTGAGGATAGAGGTCTTACCTAATGAAACCTTGCACTGTTACCTCTATTCTAACACCCGATCACGTTGCTTCGCTCACCAAACAACCTATCTCCCCAACTACTTTTGTCTTTGTTCGTGACCAGCTTTTTATCGGTTTCTCGAAGATGAAATTATCGACTTTGGTCTTGAAGATCGACCACCTGCTCTTTTCATCTCGAAACTTATGTCGGGACATTCGGGTACGTCGTGTTATGATTGATGGGGCTTAGCCTAAACATCATCTCTTGAAAAGCCTTCCAACAAATGAATATCCCTTCTAGCATTTGCATGTGTACTGACCCCATCATGTTGCGGTCATTCATTGATGATCTTATTACTTCTACCTTAGGCACCGTGATCCTTAACATTCGTGTAGGACCACGTACTTTACCGAACTCTTCTATGTCCTTGAGGGAGAGTTCGATACAATATCTTTGTTAGGCCGCCCTTGGATCCGGGCTATGGGATGCGTTCCCTCCACCTTACATAGGTGCATAAAATTTGAGTACGAGGGAAGTCCTACACCGTAAAAGCTGATCCTCCCCCTTGAAACTGCAATATGTTTGTACCAGCCTAATGATGTGCTTGTACCAGTCCACGACACCCATTCATCAACCTGACCATCCACTTGACCAGCACTTGACCATCTACCTCAACCGCACCCACACCTTGACCAATGAAACCGCCGTCACAAATACCACTTCCTTTCCCATGAATAACATCCCAACCTCGACCCCTTAGTAGATGTTTTTCAACGCCTTACTGTTTGGGGAATACACACTATATAACGTTAGTTCTTTCCATACCCACGGAGTACGGACGATTTACATGCGCATCCTACCTACGACCGTCGCGTGGGGGAGGTAATCCCCTACGGACCACCTCATTGCCGCACCAACCTAACGTATGGGGGTGTCGACGCATCCTCTGTTACCCCTGAACCTCCTTTTGAGGTGGTTCCCTTCAATCGATTTTCAATACGACAAATAAATCGTTTTAGCCCTCACCTTCTTGACTCATTTGTGCTTGGAAAGGCTTTGGTTTTGGTCTTTATGAGCAAGGCCGACATACACTCATTCCGTGACTACACGCAAACACAATGATCGTAGTGGTCTCGGTTTTCTGAAACACTTACAGGAGAAACCTCGTGTCGGTTGTATCGGAAGATGACGACGTCACCCCCAAACCATCATCACCCATTTTGCCATCGTCACCCCTGAGTCGATAGACCACTGAATCTATCCCTCCTAACTTTTTTTCATAAATGCTATCTTCTAGGTCCTCTCACTTATCAGCGCGATAATGAGGACCCATCTTCTCTTCCCCATACGTATCGACATGATTGAAGAGGATTCACCTTGATTAATGTTGTTGAGTGCCGGGATAGCGACTCCATACTCACTTACCTTGAGTGCGAGCGACTCCTATATTGACACGCCTTACCGTCATCTGAAACTCAAACCATGTTGAGCGAGTCAACTATAGAAATCAACATCCACAGAGGAGGATCCTCACATTGTGAAGATCGGACAATCCCTTAGCGCATCGAACAAGTCACCTTTACTACCTTTCTCCGTACCATGACCAAGCTTTCGGCTTGGTCCCTCTGTGTTTGACATGCAGAATTGATCGACATTGCTGTCCATAACATCACCCTAAATCCGATTCCAAACCAGTCAAACAAAAGCTGAGAAAAATGCATCCACGCATTGCCCTCTTGGTCAAAGAAAGAGCTTAATGACTTCTTTCTGTTTCCTTCATCTTACTATTGACTATCCTCGATGGATTTCTAACATCGTGCACACTGTCACTAAAAGCGTGCGGGGGACTTCGGATATGCATGGATTTGAGACCTTAACCTCGCTTGCCCCGAGGATGACTTCCCCCTCCCAAGTATTGATCAACTTGTTGATCTCACTGTGAGCCATGAAATGCTTTCTCTCATGGATGGCTTTTGGGATCTGACCAAATTTTGGTTGCCTGCCGATCAACATAAAACTACCTTCATAACTCCTTGGGAACCTTACCATTATCGTGTCATGCCGTTTGGCCTTAAGAATTTGGTGCGACCTATCGGCGGGCTATGACTTACATTTTCATGACATTATGCACACTATCCTTGAGGATTATGTCGATGATCTTCTTGAAAATCTAAACATCGCGGTGAACATCTCGATGTTTTAACCATTATTTTCGGTACTTTGTTACAATATTGAGTCCGGCTTGACCAAAGAAATGTGTCTTTGGTGTTCTTTGAGGAAAACTTCTTGGCTTTATCGTCTCTTTGCGTGGCATTGAGGTCGATCCATCTAAAGTCAAAGCTATCTAGAAATGCCCCCCCAAAACCTCAAACAATTGCGTAGTTTGCGGGGTAAACTTCAATCTATCGGCATTTCATTTCCCGACTCTCGGATCGATGTCGGCCTTTTCATCACCTTCTTAAAAGGACATTGCCTTTGATGGGGCGAAGAGTGTCACACCAAGCCTTTGAAGCTCTCAAAGCCTATCTCTTGCGACCACCGTGCTTATCCCACCACAGGACGATCGCCCTTTCTACCTTTACCTTTCCGCCACCGACCACGCCGTAGGAGCCATGCTCGCACATCGTGACTCTGAGCATCGAGAACAAGCCGTTTATTATATAAGTCGAACTCTCGTGGATTACGAGACTAGGTATACACATGTAGAAAAACTGTGCCTAGCCCTATCATTCGTAGCCACCAAACTCCGACACTACCTCCTGAATCACAAAACTTTTGTCATCACCAACGCGGACCCCATTCATTATATGTATGCCAAACCTCATCTAAACCAACGCATCACCCGATGGCTTATGCTCCTTGCTGACCTCGATCTTGAATTTATACACCAGAAGTCAATCAAAGGACAAACCATTGCCGATCAACTCGCGGAAGCCCCCTGTACCAGGGGCGTAATTTACCAATTTTAATTTCCTGATGAACTCATCGCCACTCTTTCCTCGGGAAGAGTCGTATCAATGACCCTCTTCTTGATGGATCAAATGCCAGCGTGCGGCGGAGGAGGCCGGCGTTGTTCTCATTCCTCTCGGCCCGAGCCTATGCCTCTTTCATTCCGACTCGATTTCCCTGCACTAATAATACTGAGCGGAATACGAGGCCCTTGTTTTGGGTCTCAGGGTTGCGTTACACTTAGGTGTCAAATCTATTAATATTTTTGGCGACTCTCGATTGGTAGTCAATCAAGTTATGGGCATCTACCGATGTAAAAATGAGGAACTTCAAAAAGTACAAACATTACGTGGATTCACTTTTGACCTCATTTACTCGTTATTCTATCGAGACCATTCCCAGCTCCCTAACAAATTTGCGGATACTATGGCTTGCTTAGCCTCACAAATTCTGCCTCACCAGTGACTACGACATATTCGTCTTGGTCAATGACTCTTTGCCCCATCTACTCAGCCCGGTTGTTTGTATGATAAATAATGTGTCTGCTAATTCGCGAGGATACAGGTACCACCAATTTCACGACTACCTTACTGACCTCCGTTCTCCCCACTGACCTTACTAATCTTGGAAAACACACTTTTCTTAAACGTGTTTCTCGTTATGTTGTCATGGGGGACTCCTTTATAAACGTGGCTTTGATGGCATCCTCCTTCGATGTCTAACCGGTGCGGAGGTCACCTATACCATCCAACAAATCCATGACGGTATTTGTGGCGGACATTTTAGTGGCCTTGCCATGGCTAAGCGAATCCTTCGCCTAGGTTATTATTGGCCTACTCTTAATAACGAAGCTGCTACGAATATGTTAAGCGTTGTGTTATGTGTCGACAACATGCCTGACCTTGACATACTCCTAGCCATCCGCTACGGAGGTCACACGAGATCTTTGGCCTTTCTCTGATGGGGTTTAGACCTTATTGGTGAGATTCACCCGCCCTCTTCGCAGCGTCACCGTTGGATAATCACAATGACCGAATATTACACAAAATGGGTGGAGGCCATTCCACTCATTTCAATCGAAAAAAAAAAAAAAAATCGTCGAATTAGTTAACCATCACATTATCATCGTTTTGGTATTCCTCATCGTCTAATAACGAGATAATGGTAAATCTTTCAAAAATAAGTTGTTCTGAAGACCTTTGTGACAACTTTGGTATCAAACTTAGTTTCTCATCACCTTACTTATCCACGGGCCGATGGTGAGTTGAATCTTCTAATAAAACCCTAACCAAAATCCTCATGAAAGTTGTCGATGAGTCAGGAAGAAATTGGCATGATCACATCCCCTTTGCCCTTTGGGCTTATCGTACTAGCATTCGTACCTCCACTAATGCCACACCTTTTTCTTTGGTATATGGTGCAGAGGCTATCTTGCCTCTCGAAATACAAATACCTTCCCTCGAATATCTCTTGAGGATATTCTCACTGTGACGATTTCCGCGAGAAGCGGTTAGCCCAATTGGAGCTTCTCGACGAGCGTCGTCTTGACTCTTGATCACCTTCAAATCTACCAAAAAACGCATCAAGCGTGCTTATGATAAGCGACTTCATGAGGCGTACCTTTAAGGTTGGTGATCTTGTCCTCAAAGAGAATCAACATGTAACCAAACTAGAAAAGAGCAAGCGTGGAAAATTTGCTCCTAATTGGATTGGGCCTTACATTATCACTCACACTTATGGATCGGGCACTTATCGTTTAGCTTAAGCTTAATGGTAAACTTTGAGCTGAGCCCTTAATGCCTTGCATCTTCGACCATTCTCTTTGTTGAAATTAGTGTTATATCACTTCTTATCTACCTTACGCTCGTCCCTTGAGCTCATTTACCACCGCATACACTTTGTTTCTTACATCTCAAAATCAAATCAGGCTCACATAGTTTGATTATCACCTCCCCTTAAAAGATGCCTTCCCCTTTTTAGTCTAGTCCATGACTTCAAAGTATCAAAATGACACATTCTTAATTAAACACTTATGGGATTTTCTTGAGTCAAACTTCCTACAAAACTAGATGCTTTATGCCCAACGGACATCTAGACCTCTAAATTATACAATAGACTGCTCCCTTGAAGGATAGCTATATGCCAAACTATTCTACTTATTATATATATTTGCTCCCCAGAAGGAGGCTATACATAAACACCGCATCTGCTACTATAAATAGACTGCTCCCTTGAAGGACAGCTATACACAGTCAGCCTTTATCAGAAGCTTCTCACATTGATCCACTTCGTGAAGACCTCAAGAACAACAAAATATATATCCCATGTAGACTTCCCGCATCGATCAGTCTATGTCCAAAAACATAAAAAGTAGTATTCCAAAAAAGCACTTTTGAGTCATGGACTTGTCTATTTAGGTTTTGGTCCTCTTTCGTCAGAATAATCACCTTGTAACACGCTCTCAGCACCCTCGCCCATATCTACCACCTCACCTCACCATCTGTCAAAGCAACAAAACTCAAGGGACGTGACGTAATACCCGATATGTTGTGATTATACAACTCTTTTCACCTATCGACTTCTCGTCTATGCAAGGTACCTAGAGGTTCAAGCTCATTCTACGTTAATATGTGGTTTGTTTGGCTCTTCTCAACTATGAGACACTTTCACCTCTTTTGCTCGACTCTAGGATTGTGTGTTGACTTTAATCAGGACACGATTCCCTACTACTCGGGTATGCTAACTTCCGCTTCACCTATACCTACACCAACAACATTACCCTACCAACACCAACAACATTACCCTACCAACATCAAATTTTTACCAACCAACAAATTGCCTAACCACAACCAAATTGCCTGAATTCACCTCTCCCTGGTTCTAAGGGAGAACTACATCGGTCTGAGGCCCTTCCTTGCTTTGTGCAATGGGCTATGTAGGCAGCACTTAGGAGACACGGGGTCTCCCAAGGTTAGCTCGACCATCCCCTACCATACCCTATCAGGTGTTGTAAATATAAATATTTTTTGTGTATTTCTATTTGCCAACATTCATCTTTATCCTTTTTCAAACAAAACAAAAACAACATTAAAAAAAAACAACCATTCTTATTATTCTCATCACTCAAAACCACATACATCTTTAGTTTTATTTTAGATGTTAAACAAATACATCTTCTCTATCATCGACTCGCAGGTCGGCATCCTTATTTATTCTTATATTCCTATGAAATTCACTTAGATCCTTGCACCTCCTCCCGAATCGGTGGTGATCATGATCGTCGATGCCCCTCGGTTGGCCTCTCCATCCTCAAAGGTGCCCTTTGCCATTGGTTCCTCCCAGCGATCGCCATGACATCTCTGTAACATACGAATACGTCCTCTCGCGTGGAGGAATCTTGCCTCGGTCTCTCCACTCATAAGCTGTGAAACCTCTAACAATCCCATTGTCTCATTCACTGTGTTTGAAGCTGGTGAGCCAAATCCTGAGACGATCTCTCTCATTTGTAATCACGGCTATGTGCAGGCGCTCACGTGCACCTCGCGGACTCTGCTTTACCCACCATACTCTATAGGCCTCTGTCGTTCCCGCATCCATTACCCTACGATCGGCTCTTATCTCTTGGCCCTTACGGAGGTGTAGGCGGGGAGGTGAGAATCTTTGCCTCGGCATCAATCCTCATGTATGGTCTATATGTCATAGGTATATCTGAGCAGAACCCAAATTGTCGCGCACACGCGATGCAGAGGAATCCTCTCGTACTCACCGGCTGTGCCCTGCGATCCACCTCGATCGCTCTACACCCCTCGACTCCTCGGCTATGTTCTCTGTCACCATATAGTTCCCAGTAAGGCCTCCAACAAATATCTGATAAATCGTCACCATCTCCCATACACTGTCATAATACTCGATGTCATCTATCACGGCTGGGATCTCAGCTTCTTGCATTACTGCCATGCTGGACCCATAAATCGAATCCCGACCTTTGCACTCCTGCCTCTCCCGAGCTCGATGGGTCGACCTATTGGATGCACACAAACAATATGCTCATAGGCCCAACAATGTAATAAGTACGCGACAATCGGTGTCGATCTGTGTTTTCACTTGAGGCCCATAAACCCCTATATAACTCTGCCGGATATCTGGGTGCCCATGCGAAAGTCACGCTCATTTCTATCATTTCCCAAATAACACTCATTGATGCTTTGGGAAATCTTCCACCTCCAGCCCTCGGTAATGCATAATACCCCACCGCTATCATTAATAACACATTGACCTTGTCTCCTCGGGGTGTGTTGCATACATTGTACCATACGTAAATGTTAAACCTCGTTGTGTCAAATCTCGTGCGGTGAACCAAATACTGTTATTATCGCTGCCCACCTTGCTTGTATTAGCAAGCTTTGCACTTTGATACACTATTTTCCTATCATTGGGAGTCTCGAAATATGGAACACATCTTCCAAAGTCTTGTCATCTCCCCTGTTGGCGGATAGAAGGTATTCTTTTACGGATTCCATCTCTCAATCAGCGCTGCTGACATAGCATGGTTCGTGCGATTCTTGAATAATAAGCGGATTCCACTTAACCCCAAACGATTTATCAATGCCCATTCAATTTGGTGTTACATCGCTCGGATTAAGTGACAACAACGTTGAGTACCGTATCATTCATCCTTAACCCTACTTCCGCTGCGTACATCAAAAGCGACACATAATTATTGATAAAACAAATCTCCACGGGTTTTCTCAAAATTGGAAACTCCTACGATGGCGATATCGGTTATAGATAACGGTACCGGTTTGCTAACCGATACGGTTATCTCTAAGCGATACGGTCCTTTGTCAAAAATGTACCTACCCTGCTTAAAACATACACCTACGATAATTATTTTAGTTTACTCCTATTTATACCTAAAAACATACGTGACCACCCTATTTACCTACCCCATAGCACTCACCCCATCCCCAACCCTTGCCTATCACCTTTTCTTTCTCCTCTTTACCCACTTACACTTCTCTCATCCTATTCACAAAACATGCAAGAATCAAATTACTGACCAAAAAGTTTACCTCTCGGGATGCGGTGGCTTGGGCGGAACATGTCTTCCCCTCGTCACACACTTGGATGCTTCTCCTCGTTCGACCATGTTCACCACCCTCTTGAATATAACTTGTCTTTACTGCCTTCTGAATCTCAGCCCACACTCACTTCACCTGTCTCTTTCCTCCTTATCACTCAAATTCTTTCATGCAATTACCTGTATCAGTCGTTAAACAGCATCGCATTCGCATATTTAACTTGTTACATGCATCTAAAAATAAGAATGCTAAAAATAAGAACTTAAGTTGCCAACCAAGCAATTCTATTTTTAGGAAAATAATTCTGGAATAACCGATATCGGTTACATAACCGCTATCGGTCATCTAACTACCGACATCGGTTACATAACCGATATCGGTCATGTGTCCCCTTTTTGCTTAAACCTAAGCCGTTTCTTCGTTTTTGCAAATTTTTGTGGCGCCCGTCCCTTTTTCCTGCATAAACAACACCATTATCTATAATTTTTCATCAAATCCATATCTCATCACAATTTCATCAATATCATCTATCTATATTACAAAAACAAACAAGCCATCAACAAACGATATAAAAAAAACCATCAATCTATACACCATTTTGATCGACTCGGTATTGACTACATACATTCATTTCACAAACCCGCTGACAAAACACATCTGACATTTCATAACACAACATGTCGATTAAACTCATCATCTATATATACATACATCCCATCAACAAAAAGACATCAACACCATCGATATATAAACCATGTGGATCAAACTCATCATACATTAAATATCACAAACCATCGACAAAACACTTAAAACATTTTAAACACAGCATGTGGGTCAAAATCATCATATCTATATATCAAAAGTTTCAAATATACAATGTGCCCTGCATAGGGGCCTCTGTGATCTCATAATAATACAAAGCGGCACGTGAGGCAATAAAGCTTGTCGATAATCTCGGCTTCGGCTCGAGGTAGGTCTCTCTATCAAAAATATACTCGGCTCGTAGGCCGGTATCACCTATCTGACCCGTGCTCGGCTCGCGAGGCGGGTATATACAATAAATGAATAAATGAATGAATACATCATATGTAGCACGAGGCCTCTATAAACATAACCGGTTCGTAGGCCGGTGCCCATATCCCTTTGTCTGAACACAAAAATCTATCTCTCTGCGGGGATCCTCGGCTCTCTCCCACCGCCCTCACTTTGTCTCCTGCTTGGTCCACTGTCTTTGCCTCTCGCCTCCTCCACCTGTAACGGACCCACAGGTTGTAAGCTGCGCCCCACAGGATCTCTGACTCTGCGTGATGTCTCGGCTTTGTGTGTGCCGCGTATGGTGATAGTCGGCCCCAGTACCATCGAGAACATCCCGATGTCCAGGGCCTCGCTCTCGCCTCCGTATAGCGGGCCCATGCCACCATGCCATCGGCTTGAAATTTGGTCCCCAGGCTCCTAATAATAGTGCCCCTGTCTCGGTTTGTGTTGCTGTCTGCAGGGTGCTGTCTTTGGTGCATTGGTGGTGCACAATGGTGGGACTGTGCACAATGGGTGTACATACTGTATGTGCACAACTGGGCTAGTGACCACCATAAGACACCTATCACGTGCATGTGCGTGTGACAACTGCCCTGTAATAAGCATGCACGGCCCACTGAGCTGGTCCTCTCTCTTTCTCGCTGACTGCTAAAGTCATTATTGCAATGTTGGTGCGGGTGTGCTCTCCTCACGGCTCTCTCCCCTGCCCACCATACCAAAAATGCTCTGTGCGGCCGTGCATCGTCTACGGTATCATCTTTGAGCCTCTCGATTTTGCCCAATCTGGGTCCATGGGCTACTGTGGTGCGGTGGTGGGGCCTCTACATCATCCCTCACGTGCGGGGAAGGGAGGTGGCTCATCTGTCGTAGCCCTGCGTAGTCGAACCCTCTCGGGGTAGTGTCGCTCATACTCTCCGGCCTCGAGTCTGCTTTATCCAGAATGTATCTTTGGATCCACCTTGGCTTATGATCGGGCTCCTCGCGGGGTGATGACCTCGTAAGGCCTCCATGTACAATATCCTAAGGGCAGTCACGCCCTCAATACATGCCGGTAATACCGCTTACATCCCGTCCGTGAGAAGCTACTCGTGGGCGGCCCCGACCCCGACCACCTCGAAAGCCATATCTATAAATCACTGTGGCCACAGGCTAGGCTTTGGGGCAGCCCTGCTTGGTCGAATGCATATGATATGCTCATATGCCCGACAGTGTAACAAAAACGTAGAGCAAATCCGAATCGCCTCATCGGCGGTAGCCACGTAGCTCTCGGTATAAGCTGCACCGGGTATCACTTGGTGCCCTTGAAAGCATAACATGTATGCTCCTCGACCATCTCGTGTAATACCCCCATCGGCGCCCAGTGGAAAGCGGCCTCCCTCTGAGTCCGGGAGGGCGAAGCATGTAATGCCGATCATCATCAACACGGCCGAGCCGTGTCTCGTGTAGTGGGCACTGATACACATATCCCCCATAGGCGATGCTTCGTGTTGTGATAAGTCAATAGCAGCTGACCGCATCCCGAATACACTGTAAGGATGTTGTCCATAGCTGTCTCTGCATCCACACGGAAGAGCGCCTCTCCATCGATCGGTAATCCCAAGGATGCGATACACATCCTCAGATGTAATGGTCATCTCTCGGTCGAGGAGATGGAACACATTGAGTCGCTGGGATCCATCTCTCGATGAGGCGGACCATAAGGCTGTGATCCTCTCTGTCGCCCTATGCTTGGCTGGACTGTCAGAGTCCCACCTCGCGCATGATGGCCTTCTACTTGGCTGTTGCGGACATGTGTGCGCATCCATCTGTGACTCATGGGGCATCTATCGCATCGTCATTCTGTGCGTGCTGCCAAAAACCCCAGCTCACTTCATTGGACCTGCCCTTTGAGCAAACATGACTCCTTTAACTTGCCACATGCCCCCTTTTACCCACCCCGACCACCATGGCCTTCCCCATTTTCCCTCCCGACCCTACTAATCACCCTTCCTCTCCACCTCTGCCCCTTCCCTCTTATTTGACAATAAACACAAACCCCGACCGTTAATACCTGACCTGACTAATAACAGCCCAAACCTTCACCAATGTGACCCTGACAACAGCAGAACACTACCCCAAACACTGCCTGACAACCCAAACACACAACACAGCCAAGCAAACAGCCTAGACACTGACCAAAACTTACCCACATGTGACTGACAACTGACCACACATTCAGAACGGCAACAAACCCAGCCTGACCAAATAAATAATCTAAATTTGGTACGAGATGATTACCGGTCGATGCCATGAAACCGCCACCGGGTCCCATCATCCCGTGCAGTCGGTCGTCGGCGACCAGGCACCGGTCACCTACAGACCCACCCTACCCCAAAGATTCTTGTTGATGCCGTCGTCAGCTTAGTGGCCGTACATGATCCATTACTAACGTGCCGGGCTTGACACGTGCGCGCCCCAATCCATTTTCCCTATTTATCCTATTTACCGCAAGCACCACTAAAAATCTACCCACCTGCTTAGCGCTTTTTCCACTATTTAACTCACTATCCTCTTCATTTTCAAATAACTTCAATTTATTCATTATTTTACCAAAACATGGATTCTACCCAAACCCCCGAAAGCCAATGGCTTATGACATCAAATTCACCTGATAGAGAGAGGTTTGAACCCTCTGCCAGAATGCGATGACACGTCGTGCGTGGTGGTGGGATGGAGTGGTGAGTGATCCCAGTGAAATAAGGCGCCTCCTACTCCTCTGGCATGAGCCTTGTGTGGCTCTAACTCTCCCTCTGTTGGGTCCTCCACCAATCGAATCTCTTTTGCCTCCTCCTTGTGGGGCCTACCCGATCGCTCACTTCTCCTCCAAATAGTGCCGCCTCGGTAGACGAACTCCATGATCTCACCTGACACCTCGAGACTGACTAAAGTTGGTTTTAAATTGTGATATGACAATGACGAGGCCATATTTTTCTTTTTATAGGTTTTCGGCCTATTGATATCGATTCCCCCATTATGCCATAAAGAACCGGTATGGAATCACTGTGTAATGTCGGTCATAGATAATCGATATCGGTTTTATCACCTCTTCCCGATTTTGACCTTATTTACTAGTAAGCCCTTCTAGCTCCCGCAACGCCGCTTTATATCCACCTTGGTGAAAACCCAGCAATATTTTATGGC